>FYEV01001811.1:0-38806 GCA_900188565.1 Geosmithia flava
GGAAGTAAAGTAGAGCCTCCTAGCTATATATAAAGTAGGTTACTATAGAGTCGTAGCGGCTACGCGGAGACTTTACTAACCTCGTGGCATGGCCACGTGACCACTATCGGTAGAACCGTAATAGCTATACCTATAGCGAAATACTATCTTTTACTTATTACTATAGTAGATATATATTTAATAGTATATATCTTTAAGATCGATCTTAATATATAACTTAGCTCTTTATACTTAGTTTAAGATTTTATAGATAAAAAGTAATAGCGCTTAGTTCTTACGAGTTTACTAGTTTAACGCGCGGTAGTTGATATAAAGTTATAGCTTATCTATACCTTTCTTTAAGATAAAGAGAACTAGTACTCCTATTAAGCTCGTCGAGTAGTAGATCTAACCTTTTACTAAAGCGTTTATAATATACTCTTTAAGTACTCCTAGCTCCTTTAGCGCGAGGCCGTAGAGAGGTCTAAAAGGTAGCGTAGTATTATCGTCTAACTCGATAGTATATATCTAGCCTATAAAGGGTAGTAACTTCGCTACGAGTTTAGCGTTAAATACGTCTTAAAATTCTATAAAGTAATTAAGGAGGGTTTATTCTAGCTTACTAGGCTTTTATTATTATTCCGCGGCGTTATCGCTACTAGGCGGATAAAGAAGGTTAAATACTCCTAGAATTAGTATAATAGTATAAGTAATCTATTATACGCGGCGAATATCCTTCTTCTTTATAATAATATAGATATAATCTTTCTATAAAGGGAAGTTCTATAGTCTTTAGGCGAAATTAATCTAAGGGTTCGTTTCTTTATATTAAAGGAACCTAAAGACTATACTATCTAAGCTATCTATAACGTAGAAGCTAAGCTCTTACTCCTTTATTACTCTTAAGTTATCTATTATCTTTAAGGTAAGTAACTTTTTACTATATATATTTACTTTTATTCTTAGACTAAATCCTTTTAATAAAGAAGCTAGAAGTAACTTAAATAAGTTACTAGCTAGGCTTTTATCTAGGAGGTTCTCTTCCGCGCTAGTATCTAGTACCGCTATTGCTAGGACCTAGGGGCGTTAATACTCGAAAGACCTACTAGTATCTCTAAATACTATATTAGTCTTTATTAATCTTTTTTAAGGCGAGGTTATAGCGGGTCCTATAGCTTCCTAGGCGCGGCGTGCCGACTAGGGGTCTAAGTTAGGCATTAATATAGGTACCGGTACGTTATTAAAGGGGGGAAGAGGTAGAGTTCTATATAAAGTACCTCCTATTTCGTATAGGTTATCGCTATACTTATACGTCTACGCGGTATATTTATAGGTATTATATATCGAGTATAGGGAATATAGGTATTCTAAGCGGTAATAAGGTCTACTATATAAGAAGTACTAGATTTAGTTTTTTAGATTCTTTTAAAAAGGCTTTTCTTATTATTATAAGGTTAGTATATCCTTACCGCTATATTATTATAGTATCGTAGGTCTTAATCTACTTAACGCCTTAAAGTATTTTTAAGGGTTTTCGTTATCTTTATTATTCCTATTCTTTCTTTTCTCGGTTCTTATTAGGTTTTCGAGTATTACTTTTACTATATAGCCTCTTTCTAATAGGGTAGGCTAATCTTCTAGGAGTTTCTAGTTAAGTAGCTACGACTTAATAGTAATATTCGAGTAAAGGATAAAGTAAGCTATTTACTAGGCGGGTAGTATATTATCTAGGACTTCTTTTAAGATTCTATAGTATTTATAATAGAAGTTCTCGAAACCTTTACCGTTAGACTAGTAAAGAGTATTAAGTCTACTTATAGCTATATAGCGGCGAGTTTCTAGAGTAGCGATCGAGTTCTCTAGCTAGGAAAGGAATTCTTTCTATATAACGTCCTAGATTTCTCCTCTATAGCGAACGTTAAGGTAGTCGTTCTACTTTATAGCGGCTTTCTTTATAAGTAGGTTAAACGCGTAGATAACTTTCTATAAGTCTATAGCGAATTCGCGTTAACTAATTTCGACTATATTCTTTAACTTTTTTATAAAGATCTTAAGGTCGTCCTAACTTCTACCTTTATAGGTTAGAATCTTAAGCTTTATCTTTATATAAAGACTATTAAGGCGAGCTTATAGCGGCTACTACGTAACGTTACTAAGAGTAGGTAGTTTAAAGGACGTCGCTAGTAATAGTAAGGGAGGTTTATAGAACGGTTAGCCTCTTAGTTAGGCTAAGAGTTATCTTTTCTAATACTAGTATAATTCCTTTTCGTTAGCGATCTTAAGACGTACTTTAATCTTACTATTTAAGAGGTTACTAATATTAAGCGTTATTCTTAGGAGTTAATCGCGATCCTCCTCGCTAAAAGTTATTATTCTCTATAGGGTCTAAGAGGGTCTAGGGTTATCTACCGGTCTAGTCTTAGCGGGTTCCTCGTATAAAGAGGGGATTATAGTAAGATTAGTAGTAGCTTTATCGGTACGAGGTTATAGAGTCGTAGCCGAGGTAGCGGCGTTAGTAACTAAATAAGGGTTCCGAGACTTAAGAGGTATCTTAATAGCCTTAACGGTTATCTCTTCTAGATTAAAAAAGAACGATTAATCTATTAGATAACGAGTCTAACCTAGGTAGGGGTAGGTAAGATAAGTAATAAGGTCTACTAAGAGGTAGAGAGGTAGTAACGAGATAGTAGTGAAGGTACTAATAGTATAGGATATATATTAATCGTTAGCCTCTTCCTCGCTAAAAAGTAAGGAAGATGCCTATTTATATAACTACCCGGTTCTATGCCCTACTTCTAGTGGTTTCCACCAATAGAGCCTGACACAATGGCCGAAGCCAAAGCCTCGCTGGCCAACTCGCGGTAGGAATCGATGCAGTAAGCGATGGATATTTGTGACCCGGCCGTCGTGGTGAAAGATATGACCCCCATGGCAAATACGATTGCAAACCAGTGCACCTCGTGGTATGCTCCCACGCCGAACAGGATGCAGCCAAGGGGGATGAGCAGGAGTGAGGGCAGGAACAGCCAGAGGCGGTGCTCGGCTTCCATGATGCCCTTGTTCCGGCGCGCCATGAATATGATGAATTTGTCCCCGAATATTCCCGTGTAGACACATCTATCATTGACGACCAAGGGGTTAGCTCCCTAACTTCCACAAAGAGCAAACAGAATTAAAGAAGGAAGGATAGGGATAAAGGAAGGGGGAAAAAAAGAACGTACGCGAGAGTAGTGCCGACCAAGGGAGCGATAAACGTCAAGCCCACGGTAGAAGTGTCCATGTTGTACGGCCGGTCAGACAGCACCATAGACTCAGTAGCGTTCAGGACGGATAGCCAGACAATGTTGCAGCCGTAGATGAAGCCAGAGTAGAAGATGATGGGGAAAGCCAGCAGCAGGATAGGTCGACCAATCAGCCTGAGCAGCTGGTTCTCTCCCCGGAGGTTGTCGCGCTCCATGGGCTTGAGTCGCGCAAAACGGGATTTCTTGACCTGCTCGGCACCAGCGACAACAGAAGAAGGAGGAGCCCCGGAGGTCTCGATCCGAGAGTCGAATGTGGTCAGGCCGTCCACTCTGCTGTCATCGTCTACCGCCAACTTCGAGTTGTTCTCGTCGGGAGTTGGTGTATCGAGTCTTGTCTTCGCGGTGTGGTTCTCGTTTGTGTTGTGAAAGGGCTGGCCCTCAATCTCCGGCATGTGCTTTGCACGATCGAACTTGGTTTCCTCCATGAAGAAGAAGATGATGAGAAGAAGTACACCACAGAAGATGGCGCACCAGTACTTTGGGTCTTGTTAGATTGAATTCCTGGGGTCAAAGATTTACAACTAAGATGAAAGAGGAGGGAGAACACTCACAAATACCCATCTATAACCCTGGCCATCGTTGATAAAGCCCATGATCAGCGGGGAGATGCCATTGCTGTAGCCCAGCGCTAGGGCATAGAGTGCGATGAATTTTCCTCTCTCGTGAGTAAAGAACTGAACGGCAGAAGGAGGATATGTTAGCAGCAATTGATTATAGGCACAGAGAGATCATGCACTCACCACATCAGAGACTGTGATTTCCGCCATGGATTCCATCGGAGCGCCAAAAAGTCCTTGCAGGATCTTGGCTGCAATCCACTCCCCATTCGATTTCACGTGAGGCTGCCACACCATAACGGCCTGTATTACTTGAATGTCAGAGAAGGGGGTTTCCATCATAAAGTACATATTAAAGAACTATGAGGGATTACGTACCAAAGTTCCTGCTGTCGTCAAGAGATATACCGGGCGTTTGCCATATTGGATGGCGACGGCTTGCCAGAGGATGCATCCCCATCCGAAGAATAAAAACTGTTGGCACCAGGATTAGTACAAGCCACGTACTACTGACAAGAAGATAATTAACTGGAATAATGTATTCATAGATACGTTTTAACACATACCATGTAGCCTGTCCCCGAGTTGAGATCATTGTAGGTGAGACCAGTCGCCGTCGACAAAGGGCCCAAAGTAGAGTACAGCGCAGAAGAGCAGATTCCTATGACGAGGACATAGCTTCACAGGTATACCCTCGAGTTAGACAAAGTTCAATCTTCCATTCAACTCAAGGGCAGTGGGGGTAGACCCGTAAGAGTGATGACATGAGTGTATGCATGTGGCACGAATGTTTGAATGGAGCTCGGTGGAAGCAAGTCGTCACTTACGCAGTCATGCAAAACGCAGAGAGATACTTCCTCCGAGGCGACCAGTTTAACGGGTCGTCCGGGTGAGACGATGGAGCCGGCACGAGGACAATGTCGTGTTCCGTCCCTCGGGCATGCTGTGATTCCATATTTCCGTTCAGATCCACGAGGTGGACCGTCCCCGGAATACTTTCGACCTGATCTGGCATTTCTGCGCCAAGTTGATTCTGGTCCACCATTTGAAAAGCAAAGTCTGGGGAGAGAGTGGAGGTGGAGTTTTAGTTGGAATTGTGGAATAAGCAATTTGACAGAACATTGAGGACATGGACGATGGGTTACTACTCGTCTAGTTTACTTTTTATACTTATTCCAAAGACCTCCTTTCCTTTTCAACATTTGCTTCTTCACTAGTAGATTACGACAAGCAATAGTTGATGATAAGAGAGAGGCAGAACGAACAGAATGATTTCATCACCTGGTGGTTACGCGGAATCGGTTATCCGGGCAAAATACGTCACGTCGAGATTTATGCCATGCCAGTGATGTCTTCAACTTAGACACACGAGCCATCCATGTACGGGAGCACTAATATCTTACTCCTTATCTCCGGCGGACCACTGGGAGTGTCTTGATTTGGCACACAATACTCCGCTTTCGACAAGGTGGCAGGGGGCTGCTGCCCAGGGATCCGGGGAAAGACGCGGGGATGGTTAAAGAGGGAAGCTTTCGTATCTTGGCACTCGACAATGCCCGTTAGATCTTCTCCTCATTCACCCAATGTAGGAATTTCCCTGGATTGACGCTTATCTCGACCCTAATACGGCAATATTCCTTGAACTCGACTATTGCCTTTTCCGGGAATTTCTGTCTTTGCAATTCGTCATATCTCGAGGCTGCACGCAGGTACACTATCTTCATAATCTATACTCACTCTTCCCTTCCCCCTTCAACCTCAACCCCGGGTCATTCATCCGTACAAGTAGAGTCGATTATTTTACCTGTTATGGAAATAAGAATTTCATAATTCGATTCAATGGTATCAAGTTATTACTACATTGGGGTTGCATTTTGAACGTAGATAAGAGGAATTGGGCACTTACACTCATGGCTTACATGTACATTGATGTACTTGAAGATATCGGTCACTGAACATCAAACACTACATACGTGTATATATTGACATGTACTAAGCCTCCTATATACGACAAGAATACTCTATAAACTTAGATTGACCATCAAGCCAATTGACCTTCTGAGCTCTTCAAAACACTTACGATATTACTGTTTCTGGGAGCGAAAATGTCCGCATCGCATTACCCTGTACGGCCTACCCTCCACCACGAGGAAGATGAAATAACCGGCTACGTCGAGCCATGGATTGTTTCCCCAGGAGATAAGGCAGATGTCAAGGTCAGTACTACATGTACACTCACTAATATTATAAGAGAGAAACGAGATGTTGACCTAACCGGCTCAAATAGGTATCTTCCACACGCCCCAAGCTCAAGTACCAGCTCGTTCGACTCCTCCAAGGTCTCCACGTCCCCCACGCCCCGGAATCTGCCAAGGAAGTCATCGAGCACGGACCAAAGGGAGAACTCCAAGGTCGCTTCCAAACATCCCACCCAGGTTCCTACGGCCGCGTCGATGCCTGGACAAGGGAGCCCCTTCTGGACAAATCCGACGGCATCGAGCTCGAGTTCCACATCCAGCCTTGGATGCTGGGTGCCCGTCATCCGCAAGCGATCGTGTCGAACCTTGACCCTAGCAAGAAAGTCGGCCTCTGTCTTCTCCTAGATACAGAGGACAACCTCGTCGTCTGGGTCGGCACCGGAAAAGCCGTCGAGACACGCAAGGTTGCATCAGCAGCTCGCCATGAGCGATGGCTCCGCGTGCACCTCTCTATCCGGGGTACAGATCTCCAACTGCAGATCTCCCACATCAAGGCTGCTAACGAGATTGCACCGGGAACTACGTCCCTTCAGTCTACACTGGCGGATCGTGCTCGTCTCGACTCTGGAAGTCCCCTCTACTTTGCGGCGACGCTGGCGGCGAACCCCACCACGACTTCGGATATCCCCGTGCACTTCTTCAACGGACGCATAGACGGACCTTACTTCCGCGCCATCGGACGCAAGTCCTGGGACATAGCAAAATACGACTTCTCCGTCGGCATCGATACGGACGAGATCTTTGACGTCTCGGGGTCCGGGCTGGACGGCGTCCTCGTCAACGCCCCAACTCGCGCCGTCAGGGGTCACGACCACGACCACAAGCTCATTGGCGTCAGCTGGAAGGACGCGCCCTACGGCTTTGGGGCCATCCACTTCCACGACGACGACCTGGACAACGCCGCCTGGGACACCGACTTCCAGTTCATCGTGCCTTCTGATCTCCGCTCTGGCGCCTACGCCATCGAGGTGCGCGACGCGGAGGGGGACTCGAATCTCATGGACCCGATCGTCTTTTTTGTACGCCCCAGGGAGGTTCGCCCACAGGCAAAGGTTGCCTTTGTCTTCTCCACATTCACCTACCTCGCCTATGCCAACGAGCACATGTACGACGAGACAAAGTCGACGCACATCTCCTTCCCCGAGGGCGTGCAGCTCATGGCGTCCGAGAACTACCACACCATGGTCAGGCGGCACGACCTCGGCCTCGCCATCTATGATCTGCACAGCGACGGGTCGGGTGTCGTCTACAGCACGTCCAAGCGCCCGATCCTGAACCTGCGTCCCGACTATGTCCATTGGGGCTTCCAGAGGCCTCGCGAGTTCTCTGCCGACTTGCTCATGGTTGGCTTCCTCGAGAGGCTCTTTGGCGATGGCTATGATGTACTTACTGACCATGACCTCCACCTTCGAGGCCGTGCGGCTCTGGCCCCATATGACGTCGTCATTTCCGGCTCTCACCCTGAATACCCGTCCTCCGAGTCTTTGGATGCCTATGAAAGCCATGCACGGGATGGAGGCTCACTGGTTTATGCTGGCGGAAATGGATTCTACGTAAGTTCACCCCACCCTCACTCAAAATAGAAGAGAGTGTGCGCGGAAGCCCTCCATATTTCGATATGCTGACATATTACCTTTTGATAGTGGAAATCCGTGACCGACCCCAAGCGACCTCACCGCATGGAAGTCCGTCGAGCCGACGTCGGCGCCCGCACTCACCAGAACCCAGCCGGCGAGCGTCACCACTCCCTGAACGGACAGCTCGGCGGGCTCTGGCGGTCTCTGGGTCGTCCCCCGAACGAGATCTGGGGCATTGGGAGCTGCGCGTCAGGAAAGGGTCCAGGCCGGCCGTTCATCCCTACGGACGAAGCACTCAACGACCCAACCCTCTCCTGGGTCTGGAAGGGACTCAACCAGGATTCCAAAAAACTGCTGGGAGTCAATGGCCTCGCCGGCGGGGCCAGCGGCGACGAGCTCGACAGACTGGACGTCACAATCGGAAGCCCCGAGAACGCCGTGCTGATTGCTAGGAGTGAGAGACACGACGACCACTTCATGCTCTTCAACGAGGAGCTGATATTCCCCATGATTGGGACTCTGGGGTCCACGTCCCCTCTTGTGAGGAGCGACATTGTCTACTATCAGACAAACGGGGGCGGTTCCGTCTTCAGCGTCGGCAGTATCAACTGGAATAACTCTCTCGCCTGGGACAATTACCAGAATGATGTTGCCCAGGTCACCGAGAATGTGATTCGCGAATTCGTTGCTCGTGGGAAAGACGCTACTGCTGCTGCCACTGGTGGCTCAGCCTAGAAGAAGCCACGAGAAGCATGTCTGTATGAATTGATATCGATATTTCACAAATTCGTCATGCTTCCACGTGTTTGTTTGAACCGTATTATTGATTCCCTGTGCAAGTTGGGCGCCACTGAAATGGCTTCTGAGCATATGCCGAGGCTCATGGAATTGTGGCTCACGATACGTACTACTAGCATGTATAATACGGAGTAGACGGGGAAATGGGTTCTGTTAAAACTCCGTAGGTTGGGCACAGCACACGGGGAGAGTACCCCTGAACCCCGATAAGGTAGTGGGCGGGCGATAAGCAAAGCTTAGCAGCACAGGGCATCCATGCCCCCCTCCCCAGGGCCCTAGCTCCCCCCCCCCTCTCCTTCCCTAAGGGAAAAAAAAAGGCCCACAGAGCTCTATCCCACGAGATGATGATCTGGGGTTCACGAATAATGTCGACAAGAATAAGAGGATTATTGGGGGTCAATCAAGTGCATGCATTATTCAATTGCATCATTGGATCATTTGTAGACCAGATTTGGGTGGTCACTGCCCAAAATTGACAACGTGGGAGTGTTTTACTCGTAGTAGCAGTTGACTCGTACTACTAACTACTAGTAGCACATGGTCAAACCACTAAGCTGGTATTTAGCACCTTGGGAGAGAGGAGGAGAGGGAGAGAGAAGAGGGAGAGCTCCCTATTATTAGTACGAGAGCTGGTTTATCACCTTCTCTACCATTGGTATGGCGGTGTGCCGTGGAGAGCGGGGACCTGATACACCCCCAAGTACCGGACAGATTTGTGCTGTGAACACGGTGGACTCAGGCAAACGCAATTTTTGAGCCATTTCAAAAAACACCACCAGAACACAAGCCCATAGTAGTAGGGTCCCTCTCTTTTCCTCCCCCCCCCTCCAAAAGGATCATACCATATACACACCCACATCTCCCCCACCACCACCCAAGCTTCAATTTGTGTTCAAAGACGTAACGTACGTCTCCAGCAAACACGAACATGGCGTCCAAGCCAGAGCTGGAGAGTGATATTCACTTCATCGACACCCCACCGGCAGAGCCGACCAAGTTTGCCACGGGTCAGGACTGCGGTGTCCCCCTCACCGACGTAAGTCTGATGTCCTCCTAGCAATTCATCGGAAATTTGCTTCTTGTTTGGCTGCGATGCCCTCTTCCTTTGGATATGCTGCAGCGGCCCGTACTATACTGGCGTTTGCAGTGAGAGAAGAAGAAGAAAAAAGCATGCTGACGTTGTTTTGCCCGCCGCCCTGCAGTCCCCCACCATCAACAACCCCCCTCTGCCTGCCGAAGGTGCCGGTGCCGAGAGCTTCTCCAACATCTTCCTGGGAATCGTCCTCCTGGGCGTCCCCTACCTTCTGTCGCGTCTGGTCGGAGGCGGAATCAAGACGACCATCTTCTTCGCCATCTTCACGCTGATCCCGACCCTGATCGCCTTCTGGACGTACACGTCCGGCTTCAGCCCCCGCGTCAACGACACGGTCAAGCTTCCCGGCCGCCCCGTCGAGGAGTATGTCACCTTCAAGGACCCGGCCGACAAGGCCAAGTACAGCGGCCGCACCAAGGTGCCGATCCAGACCTTCTCGGAGATGTACATTGAGGGCAAGGCCGACTTCAACGGCGACACGCTGGACGTGATGGAGTGGCGCCACGACTGGTCGTCGTTCGCCTTCACCGTGGACCTGTTCAAGTACATCTTCTTCACCTTTGGCCCCGACGTGCTCTTCCACTCGCGCGAGCAGGACATGGAGCAGATCCGCCCCAACTACGACTCCGGAAACGACCACTACGGCTGGTTCCTCGGCCCCCGCATGATCTACACCAGCGGCGTCATCTCCGACCCCACCCGCGAGGAGACGCTCGAGGAGCTCCAGGACAACAAGATGGCCGTCGTCTGCGAGAAGCTCGACCTCAAGGAGGGCGAGACCATGCTCGACATCGGCTGCGGATGGGGCACCCTCGCCAAGTTCGCCAGCGTCAACTACGGCGCCCGCGTCACCGGAATCACCATTGCCGAGAACGGCGCCGCCTACGCCACCGACCAGCTCCGCCGTGCCGGCGTCCCCGAGGACCAGAGCCAGATCCTCTGCATGGACTACCGCGACGCCCCCAAGAAGAAGTACAACAAGATCTCCCAGCTCGAGATGGGCGAGCACGTCGGCGTCCGCAAGCTCACCGGCTTCTTCCGCCAGTGCAACGACATGCTCGAGGATGACGGTGCCATGTACGTCCAGCTCTCTGGTCTCCGCCAGGCCTGGCAGTACGAGGACTTCATCTGGGGTCTCTTCCTGAACAAGTACATCTTCCGTGGTGCCGACGCTTCTACTCCTCTCTGGAACTACATCAGCTCTCTTGAGCACGCTGGCTTTGAGATTAAGAGGTGAGTTTCTCATATCCAACTTTTCCCTCCTCTGCATGCTTCTTCTTCTTCTTCTATGTGTACCTATAATACCAATTGAGGCACCTCGACTGACAATGACATAAACACAGCGTCGACACTGTTGGTGTTCACTACTCTGCTACCCTCTGGAGGTGGTACCGTAACTGGGTCGGCAACCGCGACACTGTCACTGCCAAGTTCGGCCAGCGCTGGTACAGGGTGAGTTTTACGCGATGCATGTCCCTTCTTTTTCCGATAAAATAAGCTGACAAGATACACACTTCTTAGATCTGGGAACTCTTCCTTGCCTGGTCCGTCATTGCCTCCCGCCAGGGTAGCGCCACCTGCTTCCAGATCCTGGTCGTCAAGAACCTCAACAGCAACCACCGCATCAACGGCGTCAAGACGCAGTTTGGCCTCACCGGAGCTCTTGCCACCAGCAAGGCTGCTGGCAAGGCTTCTCTGCCCAAGTAAGCTGCTGCGAGGCGGTCTGTTTCCCCCTTCCTATCGGGGGGATATCCATGTGTGCATAGATTGCAGCCAAGGGATATTCTCTAGGTAGGGGGTATGTTAGCTCCGAGCATGACGTTATGATGCACGGTATGATGTGTGAATTCGTATGACTGCGCAAGCGGTATGACGATGGGGCCTTTGTTATAAAAAGAAAAGGTCCCCGGCATGGTGGATGATGACTCGGTGTCTCATCGTTTTCGATCAATCGAGATGATGAGAGAGAGGGGCAGAAAAGGACATTTAATGATGAGAGAAGACGTGGTCGTGTGGCTCAGAGTTATATATAACCTGTCATGGGAAAGACGAAAATTGCTAGATGAGAATAGATAAGAGACGGGCAAAAGTAGTCCCCACGGCAAAAGGGCCTGGGGCCAGACAAATGTACTGGGTTTCGAGTACAAGTACAATCCGTCAAGGGGAGACAAGAAGGAAAAGATGATTGTTATATATGATTTTTTCCCACTCTTCCTTTTCCCACCCTCATGCCCCATTGTGACTTGTTTTCCGATTTGGTGCCACCGCCTAGTACTACTTCAGGTTGTATGCAAACCGCCATTGTCACGAAGGTAGAAGCGGTATGCACGAGTTCATCAAGAACACCCACCTTTACGATTTTACCCCTGGTCCCTGTCCAGAATCGGTAATATCCACCTATTTCTTCCCCTTGGATGGGACCTGAATAGGAAGCCTGATTGTGTGACAGCGGTCCGCTCCCGAGGACATGGGAATACGGTGACGGCGTCAAGATGTCGAAATACCAGTGGTGAGTGCACGGAGAAGGAGCCAGATAGCCTGGCCGGGGTTTACAATACGAGCCACCAGCCACCCCGATAAAAATATGGGTTCTCAGCCACCTATTTCTGTGGAGACAAGGGGACTCTACGAGTACAGTGGGACGATATGTGGCGCCAGGGCGCTTCTTTTGCCAGCTGGCGAGGGGAGAGGGGGACCCTGGTCATCCATTTTAGGCTTAGCTTCACTGCTCACTGTGGCACACCCAACTGTTTGGCACACTCACTGAGAGTTCACCTAGAAAGCGGGTAGCACCTTCCTTTCCCACGATGGAAGCATTCCAGTGCAGAGAAAAAAGGTTAGACAATTCCAAAGCTTGAATATTCAACACCAAGAAAGTCAGGAGACTTTACCAAATGACGCATCTACAGATATTCGTTTTCTTTTTTTTCGTTTGCTTCAACAACTTCTTTGGGCTGTGATGTCGTCCCCCAATCCCCAGGACCGGACCATCCCCTCGTCATGACCCTTGTCCCTCGTCACCCCTGCAACGGGCCGTCACATCGGTGGCTGGGGGATTTCCAATGGCCTGAGCTTCATCTGTTTTTTTTTGCAACCCAGCCTTCCAACATTGGGCTCCTATATCTCACCCTTTGAGGTTTTTCTTTCCTTTATATTGTCCTACCACCCAAAAAAAAAGATACTTTTGCACCATCTTTCCCCTTCTTGTCTTTGTCTTGCATTTTCTTGCCCACCACCTCCTTTAATTGTGGTCAACTATAGTACATAACACTTGCTTTTTGCATACGATATATGCAGACGGGAAGAGCTTGCAGCAAGGGCGTGCAGTAGTCTCAAAAAGAAAAGAAGAGACAAGTCAGCGAGCATGAACTCGAATCACTTCTACAACACCGCCCCCAGTGCGTCCGCCTCTTTCTTTTTCTTCTCTGGCTCATCCTCATATAACAACCAATGCTAACCCAAACTGTTCTTCCTCTTATAGATGGGGCGGACTCTTACCAGTACAACCACATCAACAACCAAGAATCTCCCATTCAGCCCTCCTCATCATCACGGCGACAACAGCGGAGTAGTAGACATCACCAGACTGGTAGCTTGTCGTCGGAAAACGAACAGCATCAATCTCTCCTCCAGAACAACTACGAGTACCCTTCCCCTTCTGCCCAGCCCAACCACAACTCACCTGCCACACACTCCGTCCGCTTCGACGACGCTGCGCTCGCCATGTTCTCGGCCCAGAGCGGCGCTCCCATGAACGGCCTGAAGGACGAGCTCACCCTCGCCGCCGGTAAGGTCACCCCGGGTGTCGACGACACCCCTCACATCCAGTACGCCATCCAGGCTCTCACCGGGGCCCATCGCGGCGATGAAGACGAATACGACGACTTGGATCTCCAGGATGAGACTTCAGGCCGTCGCCAGCGGCAGCAACACTTTCAGAACTTCCAGCCCGCCAGGGATTACCAGCCCGTCGGACAGGCAGTCACCACCCCCGATTCCCCACCTCAGTTCCCCCCTCTCACCCGTGAACGGACGCCGACCATGAGCCACCCGCCCCTCGTGATGCCAGAGACGGTGTACGGCGGTCCCAACCGTGTCAGCCACCGCGCCAGCATCAGCGAGGTGAGCACGCTGCCGCGCACGCCCGTGTCGCAGGACGAGCGCTTCCGCCCGCTGTCGCCCGTGTCATCGCGCGTCCTCACCCCCTTCCACCCGGCCGAACAGGACGAGCACCAGCAGTACCACCCGCAGTCGCCCCCGCAGCCCATCACCGGCCCCTTCACCCGCTCCGTGCCGGCCCGCGCCGGGACGGACATGTGGGTCCCCGTGACGCGCAACATGCGCGACAACTTCTACCCCAGCGAGGCGGCGTATCCTCCCCTGACGTACAAGCCGCGCCTTCTCCGTCCCTACTCCCTCATCTTCTTCGTCTTCCTGTGTCTGGCCATGGTGGGTTGCCTTGTGGCCGCGACCGTCTACTCCAACAGCCACGACGGGCTCACCCCCTACACTGGCACCATCTACTCGGGGTCGTACTTCCTGTTCCGCATCCTACCGCAGCTGGTGGCCGCCCTGATTCTCGTGTATGCGCAAGCCATTTCCATCACGTCGCTGCGCATCCTGCCCTTTGCCAACATGGCCAGCGAGGACGCCCGCGACCGGTACCTCTCGCTGTTCCGCAACCTGTACCCGTCCAGCCTGCTGTGGCCGCGCGGCGTGTCCTCTAGCCCTTGGCAGACGGCCGTCTTCAGCGTGGCCTCGTGGCTCGCCCTGTTCACCATCCCGCTGTGCAGCTCCCTCTTCACGTGCATCCTTGCCGACGGCAACAAGTGGACGTGGGCGCCCGTGACGGGCGTGGCCTGGGTCCTGGTGGCTCTGTACACCATCATGGCCCTGGCCGGTGTGGTCCTCATGGTCTTCTGGATGCGCAAGTGGACGGGTCTCATGTGGGATCCGCGCTCCATCGCCGACGTCATCACCCTGCTCAACCGCAGCAACACGACGGACGGGTACGCCGCGGCCGACGGCGCCTCCACCACGCGCTCCCTGCGCGACCTCCTGCCCTCCCGCTGGCTCGATCGCCTGGGCTACTGGCGCACCGAGGACGACCACACGGGCGGCATCTGGTACGGCATCGGCGCCCCGGGAAGCTTCGGCGACCGCGAGGCCCACATGGTCAGCGAGCTCATGGGCAAGCGCGTCAGCCACAACGCCTCTTCGTCCATCGCCTCCAACGACGTGCCCACTGGCGCCTACGCCCAGAGCTACGACCACCTCCCTGGCTTCCTGCGCACGGGACCCCTCCTGGCCTATGCCACCACCTCTTGCGCCCTGCTCGTCGCCCTGCTGGTCGTGTCTTTCCTGCCCCAGACCGAGCTGGACAGGGGTTTCCTCCCCAAGCTGTCGGCCAAGCCCGCGCAGCCGGGGGCCTTCTCGGCCGCCAACTTCCTCTACAGCTTCATCCCATCCCTGCTAGGCATGATCCTCTTCCTCCTCCTGCAGAGCCTGGACCAGGCCGTGCGCGTGGTGCAGCCGTGGGCCGAGCTGACCAGCCCGTCTGGCGGCGTGGCGCGCAAGTCCATCCTGGCCGAGTACGCGGCGTGCTGCCACCCTCTCGAGGCGACGTGGCGTTCGGCCCGCGTGGGCCACTGGCGCGTGACGGTCCTCTCGCTCGTGGCCTCCCTGTCGGTGGGCATTCCCATCCTCTCCGGAGGACTCTTCATGGCCCTGACCACGGGAGCCGGCCGCGTCCGCATGTTCCCCAACATCCCCGTCTACGGCGTCCTCCTTGCCCTGCTGTTCCTGTACGTCGGCGCCGTATCCATGATGGTGCCTCGCAGGGGAGCATTCCGTCTTCCCCACGCCGTCACTTGCATCGGTGGGCTGGTCAGCCTGTGCACCGCCGACGAACTCACCCGCGACGCTGCCTTCCGGTCTGTTCGCTCCCGCGCCGATCTCGAGGCTCGTCTGGGTGTTGATAGGGATGCTGACCTGCGTGAGGAGAGCGTGTGGTGCTTTGGCGTCGTGCCTGGAAAGGACGAGAAGAGGTTGAGTGTCAGGAGGCTGAGGCGTTTCACTGAGAAGATGACCTTTTCAAGAGACTATGCTACTTCGGTCTAAGACTACATGGCTTTACACGACTTCTTGACACGATAACTACGTTTTCGACTACAACGATGACGACTGTTGTTTTTTACAACAAACGACTTTTTTAATCTCATGTTCCATGATCATGATAATGGTGTATTATGATTTTCGCTGGATGATTACGCAATGGTATAAAAATGTATACTATGACTTTTTTTGGTGTTTGGATTTGGGATATTAGCATTATTAGCGGCATTTTTTTGTTCTTTCTTCTTTTTTTTCTTCTTTCAGTATGGTGTTACAATTATAGCATGGACATGGTTACAAGTACAGCTAGATGTACCTTTTCTTCTTCTTCTTTTTCCTTCTACTTCTTCATTCCTTTCGGATTACATTTAGATGAGGCCTAGAATGGCAATGCATAGAGGTCAACATGGCCTTGTACTTTTTCTTCCATTTTTTTTTCTTTCCGCCTATTTGAGTGATGTATTAACCACCTGTTACTGTCATTGCAAATATTAGATTCCAAGATTGAATGTTGAATAATTGCTGAACCAGTGGTGTTTGTAGAGTGGATGGTTGAACATTGTGGTGAGATAATATGGAAGAAAAGAGCCTGCTGGCCTGATTCTCAGTAATAGCCAAAAGAATCATAACACAGATAAAGTAGTAAAACGAGAAAAGGAAGCTCTGCTCCTTACCTGAGCACAAATAACCAACTCTCATAACTAATTCTGTCATAATCACCTCACTCCCATCCCACAGAGTAAAAAAACAAGTCTACCCCATCATCCCCATCCAAGCCGCAACGGAATGCAGCGCGCAAAAGACAAAGACGCGTCTCGTATTCCTAGATCTGGATTGACTTTTCCATGTTCCTTGGATGCCAATCCCAGTCCCAGGAACATGCTTCTATCCCCTCCCCCAACTCACACACTCGTACGAGGAACTTGGAATGCTCCCAGACCAAGGGGAGCAACCCGTTGTCTCGGGACAACCAGGTACCATCTGTCCCCATATCAATCCACGCCCCCCTCAGACATGAACTAGAATTGAAGTTTAAAATGAAGATGTTGAAGGGAGAGACAGGTATGCACAATGTGGTTCTGGTTTGTTTTGTAAACAGTCGTTGGACGGGTTACAACCACTTAGACTTCCTTAGTATCGGTCCCTGACTTTGATGAGATTGAGACAATGGGAAAGTGTAAATGTATGGATTTTTTTTTTCAATGTAAACAAGGTAATATTACAATGTACACGAAAAACTTGAAGTTGGGGGAGTTTTTCACATCCCATTGGAAAAGTAGACAGTAGAAAGACAAGTACAAGTAAAAGTAGAAAACAAGATACACCTTATCCCAATATTTTCCTCGCCAGATTTTGCTCCGATAATAATGCAGAATCACACAAACGTGATCAATAAAACAAAAAAAAAAAAAGACATTAAAAAAGTAAAGAAACCAAAGTAAAGAAACTCCCCTGCGTGTGTTTTGGAAATTGAAAAAGAAGAGAAATGATGTGACGTAGAGTCATTGTTCGAGTTGGTCGTGTAAGTGAGTGTCGGTTGTCGTATTGACGTAATAACATTAAACAATAGAAAAGTGTGAGAGAGTGTGAAAGAATTTGTGATGATAGTGATGTAAGAAGGAGTGAGAATCACCGACTCCTGCGTCCAAGCATCCGTCCAAAGACGTCAGCACCAGAACGCTTCTTGTCGACGGCACCGGCACCAGCACCACCGGCACCACCAGGTCCAGCCCCGGGAACGGGACTCATGAGACCCCTCGTAGGAGAAGGCGTAGTAAGACCACGACGACGACCCCGAACATCAATCTCGGGCTGAGAGTGCTGTCTCGACACCCTCCTCACATCGCTCGTAGCCCTCTTGTGAAAGCGGAAGAATGACAGGCCACCCTCCTCATCATCCGAGTCGTCCTCAAACACAGACTGCGGCTCGGGGGAAGGTGTCACGCCAGACCTCTGGTACTGCAGCTGGAGCTGGCTGAGGCGGGTGTTTGCCGGGGCAGGCGGCGGGGGAGGAGGGGGCATGCTACCCGGCGAAAGCGGACCAGGTGTGCCGGTGACTTCGAACGGTGTCGGAGGACGGTTGGACACGGACGTCTTGGCCCTGTGCTGCTGATAATGCTTCATCTCTACCGAGTCCAGGGGTCTGAGTGTCTTGGAGCTCTTGGGACGGCGAAGCATGATTGAGCTAGCGCTAGACTGCTGCTGCTGCTGCTGGGTAGGAAAGGGGAACTCCTCGGCCCGGGAACCGTGAGAAGTCTTGGGACGGGCCATCTCCCCAGATACCTGGACGGGTCTGATCGACGCGGCGGACTTCATGGACCGAAGCTCACGATCAGGCTTATCAGAGCAGGGGGGTGGCGGCGGCGGAGGAGGGATGTAGTCTGCCAGGGAAGGCTTGGACTTCTTCTGACGCAGTTGGTTCTTCATCTCGCGATGGTGCTGCTTGAGCAGGGTCTTCTCCTCGCGGAGCTGGGTCTTCATGTCGCGCTGGTCCTGGCGTTCCTGGTTCTTCTGGGCTTTACGCTGGGCGCGCATGTGCTGCTCGTGCTCCTGCTGGCGCTGCATCTGGAGGTGAGCGTGGAGCTGGTGCTGGACCTGCTCGTCCGTCTCGTGGCGGTGGTGGCCCATGTAGCGCTCTGATAGGGGGCTCGTGACCAGGAGGTCTGCCACGTGAGATGACAGGGAGTTGCTTGGTGAATGCCTCTGGTACTGCTGCTGCTGCTGGAGACAGGGGGAGAGGAGGAGACGCTCGTCGGGACGGGGAGGACGAGGGGGTTTCTGAGGGGGCTGAGGACGAGAGCTCTCCCATGATGGGGTGCTGGGCTTGCGGGCCGTGGGGATGGCGAGAGGCTTGGGGAAGGGGGAGTAGGTTGCTGCTGGGAGGCGGGGACGGGATGATGCTGCTGAGGAGGTGCTGGAGGTGGGACGCTCTGGTACCGAGGGACGGTAGGCGGTTGTCGTGTCGGTTTGGGCACGGTTGCGCTGAGCCTGTTGAGGGGAGGGGATGAGGGCTGGGTACTGCTTGCGTGGGTGGATGTCGCCGTGGGGGTTGTTGCTGGTGTCATCCTCCTTCACGGTGATGGTGAGAGCAGGTCGGTTGATGTTGGGGTTCTTGGTGGGTGTGGATGACGAGTTGGGGTTGCTGACTGTGCGGCCGCCACGGATGTCCTTCTTCATGATGGAGGCCATGTCGTGGCCGCCGCGGTGCTGGTCCTCTGGACGCCAGAAGCTGTCCCATAGCTGGTTGGTGTGGGCATGATACTGGTAGTCTTCGTCGCCGGAGACTTCGGAGTCGGTCTTGTCATCGATCAGGCCGGGAGTTGAACCTTCTGAACCGAGAGATGAGCGATCCTTGTTGTTTATGGATCTGATCTTGTTTGTTGATGTTGTCATGGGAGTCTTGTTTGTTGTTGTTGTTGCTGTTGTGATGGTGTTGTCATCAGATGGATGATGATAGTTTCCAACTGGGTAGTACTTTGACACGAGGGTCAAGTCGACCAATTTACCGGATCGCTCCATGATGATTGATAGTGTAACCAATATATCACACATAGAAGGGCTTTGATGGGAGATGGAAAAGAAGCTTTGACAGGAAAAGGAAGAAGGGAAAAGGGAGGGAAATGAGTATTGGGGGGAGCTACGGTATGATATAACAAATAATTGTCCGGGAACTGGGTCTGGAGTTTGATCCTTAGCTTTTCCATTACATGTACGAGTAGTACTTGTATTCTTTTTGTCCGTTCTAAGACATATACACTCAAGTTCCCATCCATCCACTCGGCGGGGATTTTCTTTTCTTTCTGTCAAGCTACGAGGTGGTGTGATGGGGTGTGTCTTTTCTGGCAGAAACACCCCCCATCCGTTTCTCCACATGTAGTTTGCTCTCTGGTATAATGAGTGTGTGTGTGTGTGCGTGTGTGTCTATATGCTAGAGAGGTAGTATGGGAGACAGAGAGAGAGTATGTGAGAGTGGATAGTGGATGTAAGGGTGTGAGAGTGAGAGGTGTGAGAGTGAGAGGGTGTGAAAAGAGACATTCCTATGCCGAGGGGTTCAAGGGCGAATAAACAATCTCCACTTGTTTTGGTCTGGAGCATTTCAGTTGCTCGTTGCTCGTAGTACTCAGGCTGTTACTATTAGTGTACTACTACTACTACTACTACTACTCCGTAGTCTGTCCCTTCTACTCCGTCTTGCCTCCCTCAACTGGCATGCAGAAAGAGGTTGGTACAAGTCCAGGCCGCTACACCAGATGACTTTTTTTTCTCTTCCTTGTCCAGTGACTCGTACGAGTATCATTCCCCATCAACGAGCCGAGAATCACTTACAGAGTGTTTATTTTCACCTGCTCATGCTCTTCTTCTCTTCCTCTCTGACCATTGATCTCGATCTTGGCTAAAAAGTCAATGTCATCATATGTTTTGCTTTTTTTGCCTTCCCGGACATCTGACAGCAAGCCATGTTTCTCTTTTTTGTTCATTTCTCAGGCATTTCGTATTCTTTGACATGTCGCTAGGTGCTAGTATCGAGTACTCGTAAATGCCCATGCTATTCTTCTTTGTTCAATGTTTAGACTTTTCAAGGGTTTCTACGCACAGTAAAGGGAAGAAGTGTTTAACTACCAGACTACTACACACTACTACGTGCATCTAGTATCAGTAGGAGGTAGAAAAGGGCAAGACACTAAACCGTGTTTGGGTTGTTCTTGGTGCAAGGGGGGGACAAAGGGACACACAAATTGAAGTCTCTCCCCTCTATCTCTCCTCCCCCTTCCTACCCTTCCTTAAAACTATCAAATGCATGTTCTACCCCCAAGGGATAATAAGAAGAGAGTCTTGTCATATTTTCTGTGCTCTGCACCCTTACTACCTATGCCTATCCATCCCCATGGGTCATAAAAAGGGTGTTACCAAGGGTGTTACCAAGGGTGTTACCCAAGGGTACTACCCAAGGGATCATGGTAACCCTGGAAACGAGGGATGAAAGAGAGAGAAGAGTCTGGTACTACTACTACTATTATTGAAGCCATCCGTCTCTTTTTTGCCATCATTCATAAATGATTGTAATCCGGGTGTAACCCATCTTCCCAGCACAGCAAGGGCACGGACAGCAAAGATCTGGATTGTGATGCATGTCGAAACAGACAATACTCACATCCCCACAGGACACAGGACACCAACAAGAAAGAAAAAAGAACTGGATACTCGTAAGTTTGTCAATTCCAAAGATTCCTCTCCCAAGGTTCTGCTTGCTTCGAGTTTCCTTTACTTGCCTTGCTCGATTGTTGCTTCCTGCTTCCTGCTTGCTTCATGTGCAATGTACCATCCCGACCGATCGGGGTTGCATATTGTGTGGGGTGGGTGAGTGAGACACGCCTTCGAGTCAGCGGCGTCCACGGCAGCGCTCGAACCTCGTACATGTACTCGCAGTGGTCAACTCATCCAGCCAGAAGATGCTCAGAGACATGGGACAGCATGACGGGCACACGGGTAAGAGAGTCTGTGTGTGCGCACTCTACTCGTACATGTTTGATCGGCACTTGAGTTTGCCTTGTAGGCATGTGCATATGCACGGCAGCACAGCCCGTTGTGAAATATCAACGGCTCGGAAAGTGATAGATAATTTTGGCTTGTACTCGTATGTGTTTGCACACTCTTTCTTTCTCGTATTTCTACTAGGTAATACTGTCTAGGCAAACCGTTTGTCTTGTAGGGGAGGCAAGCCATGTTATGATATGGTATATACATCATCATGACCATGATCAGTTATCATCATCTCTCTCTCCTCCTCTTCTTATCTGCACAACTAGTAGCCAGCCACTAGTGAATGGGTTAACCACCCCCTTGGGTTTCCTGTTTGTCTGTTTGCCTAGCAATAGCTTCGTCTCATGATGGAATTGAAGTTTGTGGGGAGTGCCATCAGTCGTGGGGACTGTGTTTAAAAAAAAAAAAAAAAAAAAAAAAAAAAGATAACTCTTGTTATTACATCCCAAGTGAATACCACTTCAATATGAATGCCAACCAGTGTTACTACTCTACAGAGTACGAATACAACCGTCGTATTCTCTAGGTTCTACAGAGCATATGAACCACCCGTAGCTGAAACGAACTACTACCAACCAAATCTGAATGTTGCACTTGCTTGATGGAGATGCCGCGAGACACACATGTCTCCGATTTCCAGGGAGAGAGAGAGAGAGAGAGAGCTCAGAAAGGAAACACATCAGTGGGGCACCAGTGCTGCTATCCAAGGAAATGGCAAATGAGTTGAAAGAGGAGAGGAGAGGAAGAGAAGAGAAGAGAAAACAAATGGATCAATGTTGTGTTTTGCCAAGATGATGGGCAAAACTCTTTCTGTCTGTCTCCTTTCTAGCTGTCCCTTTATGGATATGGTCTAATACGGAGTGTTAATTGCTCTAGTTGTTAGTAGTAGTATCAATGCACACCTGTCTGTAGGTATGAGCTCCATCTTTGGTCATTCTCGCACTGTCGTTTCATCATGCCCATTTCATGGTGCATCTACGACTCTGTGTGGTAACTAGTATCTACTGCTGCCACCAAGGCACGCTGCATTACTCGTAAGTACGATACGACCCCTGTGCTGATCTGCAGCCATCTTGACAGCCATTGACAACCTTGAACCACAATATTGACCCTTCAACCCTTGGTCCCTTTTCTCGGGCCCCTTACGGAGTAGAGTAATACCCAACGAGGAAATTCCGAGGGACATGATCAATTCATTGACTATTTCCTACATGTGCAGAGTAATAGTAGTGTTGGTCATTGCAATCCAACTCTCAACTACAGATCCCAACATATTCATCTACAAGTCATCTTTCCTTGCTGCACATACATGTACAGGCTACATGTATAAAGGCCCCCTGCGTTAGAGTCCGAGATGATGCACTTCCTTATGAGCATATGCATGTATAATTTGTATTCAGCAATTACATGTACCTGTAATTACATAGTGCAGAGTACTACAGGTAAAAGACACTGCACAGAAGAAAAGAGGAACCATATCCCGTAATGCGGCTATATGCAACACCCAAGACCTGCTTTCTTCTTCTTCTTCTCTCCATGTCCCGTTCTTGACCCGTCCTTCATAAAGAGACATGTGTATAATGAAAAAAAAAAAAAAATAGGGGACCACATAGAAAAAACAAGGTTCTGTCCGTTCGCCCTTGCAGTCCGCATCTGATGGTTTGCCCCGACTCTAGACCTCGGTGATGATGAAATTTTTCTACCAAGGATCAGAAGACAATGGTGAAACGAGGGCACAGCGGGTCACAAGAGGACAGTAAAAGAAAAAAAATCATCATCTGTCAGTGTCAATACCTCGGGATCATGTCATCTGGACCGGATGGATGGACATTTTTACATATCATGGGGAGGTTGGCATCTTCGGGAGGGGTGGCGATTATTACTCGTTATCGTGGAGTCTTTGTGGGGGTTTGAAGATGACGCGGCTGTGCGATGCGCTTACCCTGTAGCGGACGTTTTGGGATGTTTTTTTCTTTTTCTTTTCTTCTGGTTATGTAATTCAGGCGCCGTTGAAGTTGTATGCTCTTGGTTAGATGTGAATTGTATTTCTTTGAATTGGAAATCTTCTTTTTTGAAAGTAAAGAGTAAAACGGTTAAATTGGACGTGTCTGTTTGGGGAAATAATCCCGGTTGTTGTTGGTGGCGGTTCCCATCATCAATTAGTTGGTAAAACTTGGTTTGTCCGTCTTACATGTACGAGTACGGGTATAGCACTTTGTGAGAGTATTAAGACGGTTATGGTAACGAACAAAGTACGAGTATGAACAAAGTCAGAGTTGCCGAGATTGTTAGCGGATAGAAGTGGGTTCACTCAATCTACGCAAACATGATGACGATTCAAGCCAGAGATCACCAAAACCACGATTCAACATGTAAGTGCTTGCACTAGCCGATTGCCATCATCATCATCGTCATTAGCATCATGTGGACTCGTACGATCAAGAGGTCAATTGTGCTGCATTAGTCTACTAGTTGTCATTGCACTTTTAGCACAGAGCATCACTCACGGAGTACTCCGTAGCATGATGCGAGTCGAGATAGTCCGAGGTTGCAACCGCAACCGGAATAGGATGGATGCTTTGCTGTCATTGCATCAATAAATTGGTGGCTGGGTACGAGGAGGATGAGGTAATGGGGCAATTCTTACGGAGTACTACTACTAGTAGTACTCTATTAGTGGGCAGTACTCGTGCGTATCGATCATTGTACCGTATTGTACGGAGTAGTACTAAGGAATATTTTATCAGTATTAATATACATGTACGAGTAGAGTATACTCCGTAGGGTACTCCGTAATAATACAAAGGCGGAATAGTTCAATCGGTTAAATGCTCTACAAGGAAAGGAAGGAAAACTGCCCAGGCGCTGTATTACTCCGTAGTCGTAGATTCTAGCCAAGTGCATCGTGGTACTAGGGCAGGTGCGGTTAGACCTTGGAATAGAACCTGGAAGGTGGCCCCAGCTCCTTCCCTCCATGATATTTGACAACGCATCACTCTGGGCATTTTTACTACTACCAATACCACGCACTACGCACTAGCCACGAGCCACTAGACACTAGCCACGGTTTACGGGCCGCAGACGGCCGTTTGATGACCTGTACGGATACGGAGTACAGGTAGCTCAAATTGACGAGCACAAGGCGCCATCAATAATACCGCTGCTAAGAAGCAATAGTAGTAGTAGAACGCGAGCAACCTGTACGAGCAGTAGTACTGAGAATTAATACCAGTAGAATATTACTAGTAAAATCTCTTTTTTTCCCTCTTCCTTGTGGATCGGGAACCTCCCCCCCCCCTCTCTCGCTTGCCCGAAAAGCTGAATCCCTCAACTCATTCAAACCTTGAACCCCTCTCTCAACCGTCCATGTTTGCCTCTGCGTGTACACCAACGCGTGGCAGCAACCGGTGAATTGACCCTGACACACCCGGGGCACACCGTACCTGACGACGAAGGCCTAAAGCTACGCCTCATCTTTGCGGCTTTGCCAGTAAACTGTGGCTGAGAAAGTAAAGTGGCAAGCTTCAAGGCTCTCCCAACGGTGTCCCCCCCCTCGTCATCGGCCTTCCCCCATGTGGTCCGTGACACTTTTGGAGTCTCAAGAAGTATCACAAAATAAGTAAGAAAGAGAGAGAGAGAGAGAGAAAGAGAAACTCTCCAAGATTGTGAAATTTTCATGCGCAATCCACTTGACGGATCCGACCGCCTTTTGAGGCCTCGGGCTTCTTTCGTGTGAGAATCTCCCGGGGTGTCCTCTGACTTTCCCCCTTCGTTGGGCTTCTGCAGCAGCAGCAGCAGCTGAAGAGGGTCAATCGCTCGCCTGTTACGCAGCAGCAGCAGCAGCAGCGCAAATTACCAGCCCCCCCGATTTCCACACTCACCTCTCTCGCGCGGCGGTGCTTCCTGCCACCATCATTTTTTTTTATTTTTCCTCTACTCGACCGACTCTCTCACCTAAACTCCCTCCCTCCCTCTCCCTCCCTCTCTGGGTTCTGCCCGGTACTTACGGGCAAAGACACAATACACACACCAACACACCCAATCCATTGTTCCATTGTTCAACTACTTTTTTGTTTGTCTCACTTCTTTTTATTTGCACGCTATTATTGCTTTCTTTTCTTAGTGGTCCACCAACAGCCTGAATTGGCTGCTTGGTCTTGGACACACACACAATTTGCTTCTTTCGCTGTCGCATTGCCTTGATTTTGTGAGAGAGAGAGAGATACGCCAGCCTCCTCTTTGCTTGCTTGCCTTCTCTCCCTCCAATTAATACATGTGGCTTTTATTCCAGGCACACTGATATACAAGACGTTGCTGCCGTTGTTCCCATTGTTCCCAGCTACGATAACTTCTCCTCGACAAAAAAACATACAAACCTTCGTGTCTGTGTGTTTCTCTACTCTACTCCACCCGCTGTCCATATCCGTCTACCCGTTGCGCATTCCCGACGGACCGGTAGACTCTTTTCAGACATTCATCACCACCCGTCGCCAGCTAATTCAGCTCGAGGCGGTGTGATATCTTGTTCCCCTTGACCCGGGGACACCCTCGACGACTCTTTTCGAGCTGTCGACACCGTTAGGCTCTCGGAGCGTCGCGAAGTTGTCTTCCCAGCACCCCCCTTCCCATTCTTACGACCGTCACGAATCCTACGAACCCACGAACATACCATTGCAACGCCAGCAGTCACCGACGCACCCGCCGCCGCACCTGCAACCTTCTCCCGATCCAGCCGGGAGGACTCTCTCCCCCGTCTCCGCCCCCTCCATCCGCCTCCGCCGGACCCCCAAGTTCGACGCCAGTCCCAGCCCACAGTTGGCCTCGTTGACTCCTCAGGTTCACCTAGGAGCTGCCTCAGTCGGCTTCAATCCTCAGCCGTCGCCTTCGATCCCGCCGGCCCTTGAGCCCAGCCAATATCCGAGGGACCAGGCTGCTTCCACCCAGCAGCAGCAGTATCAATCGTCGTCTGCTGCCCGTCGCCAAGGCCACGCCCACAGGCTAGTCGGCTCCCAGCACCTCACCGAGGATCCGGATGAGGCGTCAACAGACCCCTCCCACCGATACTCATTCCGCTCCCCCCTCGAGGCAGACCAGTCAGGCAGTCACCCGGCCTCCCGCGTATCCAAGCACACGCGCAGCGCAATCCTCTACGCTCTAGAGGAGGCGCTTCGGCATCCAAACCAGTTCACCCCCGACTTCGTCGAGGAGACTGCAGACATGGCAGATCTCGCCGCAAGCGCTGCCGCCTCCAACGGGAGCGGCACCGGCCTGCCCGCCCCCGGTCGTCCCACCGAGGGCCCCACCCCGACAGGCTCGCCCTCGGGCATCAGGGGTCCCAGGATGATCATGAAGGAGCGCATGGAAAGAGAGGCCCGCCAGAGGGCCGAGGCAGAGAAGCAGAAGATGGAGCGCGCCCGCGCAGAGCAGGAAGCCCGCCTGCAGGAGGAGGCATTGCAGAGTGCGGCACAGCGTCGGTCTGCTGGCGTTGCTGGCCCCCCTGGCACCGACCAGTACGCCGTCAACAACCCTCAGCGATCGTCTGCCGTCGCACAACCCACCACAAACCCTTCGGTCCCCGCTGCACAAGCGTCACACCACCGGACAAACTCGTCGAGATACTCGGCCAATCAACAGCTTCCCTCGCAAGCATACGCCGGACAACCACAGCAGCAGCAGCAGCCGCAGCAGCAACCGCAACGTATTCCGCAACACGTTCGCACCCAGTCACAGCAACAACAACAGCAACAACAACAATCACTACCTCCGCCTAAATCCCAGCATGCAGCCCAACCTGGCGGTGAGGTACCCTCACAACAATCCGCACAGCAGCCCAACGCCGCCGTGTCAGCCAGTTCGAAGCCGCGCAATTCCTTCCCTCACGCATTTGAACGATGGGAGACCCTATCAGCCCATTGGGAGGGATTGACCAGCTACTGGATCCGCAAGCTGGAGCAGAACAAGGACGACCTGAGCCGCGACCCGGTAAGCCAGCAGCTAGCCCGACAGGTGACGGACCTTTCCGCCGCGGGAGCCAACCTGTTCCACGCGGTGGTGGAGCTGCAGCGTCTCCGCGCCAGCTCAGAGCGCAAGTTCCAGCGATGGTTCTTCGAGACGCGCGGCGAGCTAGAGCGCGCGCAAGAGGTCAACACGATGCTGGAGAACGCGCTGGACCAGGAGCGCCGCAACCGTGACGAGGCGATCCGCGAGGCCCTGGAGAAGGACCAGGGGTCGACGCACGCGCAGAAGCAGCTGGCCGAGATGCGCAAGGAGCTAGCGATATCCAAGGACGAGGCCCGTCGCGCGTGGGAGGAGCTAGGCCGTCGAGAGCAGACGGAGCGCGACCGCACCCTGTCTCTGCAGTCGGGCAACCCCACCATCGTAGGTGGCGTGCAAGTCGTCCCCATGACGCAGGGCACGAGCCGACACCAGCACCACCACCCCCCCGTCCGCGAGACGGGAGCCCACAGGGAGGGATACTCCCAGGGATACACGACAGATATCCCCCCTCCCAGGTCAGCACACTCTTCTCACGCCGCACACGCTTCTCCACCAACCCAACACCAACACCAGCAGCAGCAGCAGTACCAGCAACAAGGTGAGTACGTGACAGACGTGCAGGGGAACCTGGTGCTAGACACCCAGGGCAACAGGATCCC
This sequence comes from Geosmithia flava, assembly GCA_900188565.1. NCBI lineage: Eukaryota > Fungi > Ascomycota > Sordariomycetes > Hypocreales > Bionectriaceae > Geosmithia > Geosmithia flava. Next base: position 27,876 of record FYEV01001811.1, read on the forward strand.
TCTCGCCGCTCCGCCATCAAGCTACTCGGGTTCTGATGCCGGCATAGAAGGTGCGTCGGGAGACTATGAGACTCCTGCTACTACCAACCCGCCTAGCGGGACGTATGATCCTCCTACATCTGGTGGTCCTGGATCTGGTGAACAGGGTGGTGGTGATCCCAGAGATCCCAGAGGAGGACAAGGTGATGACGGAAACGCAGAGTGGTCAGGGACGTACTCTGATCCGCAGGACTACAGCGGTCAGGGATACGCTACGCCCACGTGGGAGGATCACCAGCAGCGTCATCATCACCCTACGAGGTTGAGCGATGTTATCGAGGAGGAGGATGAGAGGAGTCGGACGAGTGCTAGTCTGCTTTCGAGGCATTAATTGTCCATCCTCTCTGCCACTTTACCTTGTTTTTTTCTTCTTCTTATCTTGACACCATCACAACACTATGTCTAAAATAATTTGGTTCATATTTTCCCTTATGATTAATGAGGGGACTTTTTTATTTCTCTTTCTCTTTTTTTTTTTTATACGTCTATCCTTCTCTTTTCACGTCTATTCTTCTCATGTATGGTTCTTTTTTTTCTTTCTTTTCTTTTTTTTGTTGATAAAAAGGAGGGTAAAACTTGCATATACATTTCTTCTTTTCTTGAAAATAACACGATTTTTACTGTTGTATACTGATTCTGTTTACTATAACTGTGTGTTTTTACAACTGGGGCTTTCTACCGGTGTGTGTGATGTCTTGTCCCATTGAAGACGGCGAGCGAAGCGAGAAGAGCGCTCGGCAGAGCCCCCGGAGGGAAGTTGGAGAGTAGAGTGAGTAAAATGAGTAGTAGTATTGATTGAGGATAGCGAGCGGAGCGAGAAGAGCCCTCGGCAGAGCCCCCGGAGGGAAATTAGAGTGAAGTGAGTCGAGTGAGTGATGGCAATGATGATGACAAAGGATGCAAAAAAGTCTATTATCGGACGCTGGAAGAAAAAGAAACCCGAGATAATAAAGAGAAACGCTATGAGTATAGAGAAGAGATAGATCTATGACGTGAACTGGCCAACAGTGCGGAAACTGCCATCACCGACCTTGCCCCTACTAACCTCGACCTCCTCAAGCGGCAGCCTGACGCCATCAGCCATGACACGCTCCCTATGCCAGGGACCGACAAACATCCCGTCAGGGTCAGCCCTGTCACGCACGACCCTCCACTCGTCGAGGTCCTTGCCAAACAGGGACTCGACCTCGGCACGCTGGACGTCGAAGTTCTTAGCCCAGTGGGGGCGGCCACCGAGGTCACGCATCAGGTACTCAAAGGCCTGGTAGTAGCGCTCGCGACAGGGCGGGTCGAGGTAGTACGGCCTGTACAGGGTGGCGTTGAGGTACAAGGTCGGGCCGTCGGGGGAGGTAGGATCCAGGAAGGGACGGGGCCCTTTACCCTTGGACTCGGACGGGGCGCCAGCCACGCGCACCTCGACGGGGGCATGGACGTACAGACCCTCGGCGGAGAAGGGGATGCCGTGCTCCACGTAGCCTTCGTCGTCGGGACCAAGATGGTTGAGCCACGTCGACAGACGGCTTATGGCCTCGGGACCCTTCTCCAGCGGGATGGCCCACTCATTGACGAACTGCGAGTACAGGCAGTTGAGGAGGAGGGCGCGACGGCCGGGCTCGACGGCTGGAGGCGTGGTGGTGCCGTTGCGGAAGCCGAGCTGCATGCCGAAGATGAAGCGCTCGACCCAGGGCAGGATACGCGGGACCACGTGGGCCAGGGCGAGAAGATTATGGTAGATGTAGTAGCCCAGGGTGCCGTCGAACCAGTTAGCCACGGGGGACACGTGGGGCTCGTCGGTGGCAGCCTTGTCGGCGGCCCAGATGGACGCGCGACGCGTGTAGGGGAACCAGTAGACGCGGACGAACTCTGCGCGCGACCAGAGCTCGTTGCGCTGCCAGCTGGCCAGGAGCTTGGCGTCGGTGTCGACCGTCTGCGTCCAGCGCAGGGAGAAGGCCGGCACGGCGCGGATGGTGACCTGGGTGATGATGCCGAGGGCGCCGAGGGACAGGATGGCAGCGCGGAAGAGGTCGCGGTCCACCGTGGGGGAGCAGTCAACCGTCTTGCCGGATGAGAGCGTGACTTTCAGCGCGATCACGTCCTCGGACATGAGGCCGTGGCTCAGGCTGCTCCCGTGCGTGCCCGTCGAGATGGCCCCCGCGATGGACTGCTCGTTTATGCTGCCGAGGTTGGGCATGGCGAGGCCGCGTCTGTCCAGCTCCTCGCACAGGTCGTACAGCCTGATGCCGCTGTCGACGACGGCCACGCCCGTTTCGGAATCGACAGAGTGCACGCCCTTGAAGTCGTCCAGGTTGATCAGCCAGCTCGACGTGCACGTCATGTTGGAGGGCGAGTGCCCGCACCCCGTCGTGGCTATGCGCCGCCGGCACGCGCGCGCCATGTCCACCGCCTTCTCTACCTCGGCGAGCGTGCGCGGTCGGATGTACAGCTCTGGTAGGGACGAGAAGGTCCGCGCCCATGTGCGGTGGGTGTGGCGCGCCTGTGCGCGGAACGGGATGCCATCGTCTGAGCGTTTGGCTAGCTCGGCCGAAACGAGGGGGTCCATGGGTGGTGTCGGGTATTCGTCACTAGGGTTGAAACTGTAGGGAGAGAGCTTAGGAGGAGGAGGAGGAACCTAGGGGGTAGGACAGAGAGAGAGAGAGAGAGAGAGAAAGGCGCGTAGGTTGTCAAGAATGAAAGAGTGAGAAAAAAAAGTGAGTGGGATGGGGAGCGGAGGTGGGAATATGTTGACAACAATTATTAAAATGGGGCAGACACCCTGATCTTCTGTAATCAACTAGGTACCTGATTATCTACTGTAAACGAGAGGAAACTAAAGAAAAAAAAAAGTCCCCTGCTGTGAGAGAGAAAGGTTAACCTTGAAATGTCGTATGTCCATCTTCTAAAGGCGGCGGAGTTTTCACGCCCTCGCGCTCGGAGCTTGGCTGTCGGCGACTTCGGCGTTGCGAGAAAGGCAGGTCAGAGAATGTCAAGTGAAATTTATGTATGGCTTGAGTAGTAGAGCCCCTCCATCTGTTGTCGCATTGCATATTGATACGACTCTTCTGACAAAATGCTCGCTTCGCTACAGACATGCTCGTCAGTATTTTTTTCTGCCCTCTCTTCTCAGGGTCAGTCTGATCGTCAGAGAACATGAATAGATGGACGTGACTGGAGCATTCCAACCCCACCAAGGGTCCTGTAGCTCTCCGCCCCGCTCCTTGGGTCAATGGCGCCATTCGCGAGCTACATGTCTGGTCCGGTGATTACCGCGCACCGCTCGAGCAATGATGTTGCTGTGGTATGAGTGTTGTCGAACTTGCTGAATAATGAAGAAGCAGATGATCTTGAATAGATAAGGATAAAAAGAAAGGAGGGAATTGTGTGAATGTGAAATGCATATGGCGATATAACTGCACTGCACATTTGACATGTGCATGTATGATGGATGACAAAGAAAAAAAAGGCAAAAAAATCAACAAAAGAAATGTTTGTGTAATCTTGCCACCACCAGGACTCGAACCTGGGACCTCATCATTACTAGTGATGCGCACTACCACTGTGCTATAGCGGCGGCTGATTTGTTGAAGGTAACAATGTTGTTACAGTATATGTACCTCTGTTAGCACTTCAACCACAACGCAAGTTATAATGACTGACCCAGGCCATCTCTTTTGGATTCTAATACATTGATATATAAACTGTCTATATGATCATTAATCTACTACTAGTATACACTCGAATAATTGTACATTACCCTTCCTCTCACCACCCGTCAGCCTACCCCATCCTCGACCCAGCAAACACCCGCCTACTAGGATCCACCAATCCCTCAGCAAACATGTCCGCCCACACGCCCGCCAGCCCAGCAACACCGTACCTCTCCGACGAAGGCTCACCGACCTCGTTAGCCACCGAGGTGACCAGCTTCCCATCCAGACCGCACGGCACAAACCTAGCCCAGGGATTAGACTCCTCGGGACCCGTGACAGGGATGTCGATATTGACAGCGATACCCAGGGCAGTGACGTGCCTCCTGTGATGGACGCCCAGCGCGGCAATCTTGCGCTCAGGCTCCCCCTGCGGCGTGACAACCCACACCCCCGGGTCGTCGCGACTGATGTACGTCTTTATGCCGAACAGGTCAGACAGGAGGCGCTGGGTCGTCGACTCAAGATGGCTGGCGTACGACTCTACGCCGTATCCCGCATACAGGGGGGATCGCATGTCCAGGACCGGCCAGAGGACCATCTGTCCTGGACCGTGGTACGTCGTCAGCCCACCGCGGTTGGTCTTGCGCACTTGGGGCGTCAGACTTGTTGATTCCCCATTATGGTGAAAATGTAGCTCTTTCTGTAGACGGGTCATTTGTTCGGCTGCCGGAGTCTGCTGTCGGCGGCCGAGGGTGAATGTTGGTGTTGCCTCGAAGGAGATGAGGTGCGGTCGCGGGGGAGGTCCATTGTCGTCGTGGTCGTGTTTGGCGGCGTATCGACTCTTCCACGCGAGTAGATCGGTTCGGATACCCTCTTGGAGAGACTCGGCTTCGTCATAGCTCGTCAGTCGGCCTGGGTAGAGGTGGTGATGTTGTAGTAGTAGGTTGTCGTGGCTGGTGGAGGCGTCACCTGGTGTCGCGGATGCTGCTGCTGCTGCTGCTGTTGCTGAGCTCAGCCATCGGACTCGTGGGGTGTGGATGATGCGCGTCGGCGCTGATCGCATGCGCAGAAACATCGTTGAGGATGTCGATGCCATACGCGCGTTTGGTGGGGATGGCAGGGGGGGGGGGCGAGGTTGAAAGGATGGTGAGGCTCAGAAATTTATTTTTGGATGGGTACGGAGTAGAGTGCGCGCAGTAGAAGGGGGAGGGGAGAAATGCCAAGACGGGCGGAGTGGGCGCATTGCGCAGCACCACGGAATCAACTTGCGCACTGCCGAGTTGAACGGTAGATGCACCGGCTTCAGATGGGATGAAGTTGTAGAGATGGATTCTTTAATTTTCAACGTGCAATAGTCATCGTTTAAAATTGAATGGATCTTGACTATGGTCAACTGCTTCTAGAATCTACGCCACTGCCAGACCTGCAGGTGCTGATGTCATACATGGTCTAGGGTACGGTGCATGGTGTTTTTTTGACGGGATGACGACATGATGCCGACGTTGGTCGAGGACATTGGACAAGGACGTTGGCCAAGTAGACGTTTACTCTGCAACTTTCTCGGGCCGAGGGTCTGATCAGTAGAGAGATCAAGACTATTAGACTGAACCATCCTTTCCATTCGTCTTTGCGCGGTAGTATCGTAGACTCTGTACAAGCACCAAAAAGTACAGGTGGAGTTCAAGCTCTGTGGTGGTGTGGCTTGGCAGTAAATAGCGTAAGAGCGCCTCGTCAACTGTCGTCATCACCGTTCTGTGCCGCATCGGGCTCGTCCTGCAGGCTCTGTACAAGGTAGTATACCTACCAGGTAGTAGTAAGTATACAGAATGAATGAATCAAGTCGGAAGCATGAGATTATGAACCTGTATAGCATGTGTTGTGTATAAGTCCAGAGAGAGAAAAGGCGGTATCACACATGTCTCACATGGGACAATACCCGTACAGGTAAACAACATGAAATGAAAGCCATCTAATACCGAGTAATACATAGAACAGACCAAAACAATGAGAGCAATTGCTAGCACTACTAGTATTAATCCGTACGCTGTACTCGTACTCGTACAGGTACTGCCCTCTCTCCCCCACGCGTACCAACACATAATCCTCGTGGCTTGTACATGTAACCCCTCCGATCCCCGGTCATCTGCACCCGCGGATCCTTGTGCGTCACTCTTTTTTTCTCTCTCTTCCCTCCCATACTACCGGCTAGTATTAACATTTTTTGCCTTATGTCCTTGGGCTCCCAATCAAGACTAAGACCTTCCCCCCCCAAACATTCCATCATCTAAATAAAGCTCTTCTCCTTCCCCCCCTCCTCTCCTCCCACCTTGTTTTGTTTTGTTTCGTTTCATACCGATAATTTCAATTGTTTACACACACACACTCGCACTCCCACCACCACCACCACCATCACAACCACCATCATGGCAAAGAGTAAGCCTCATTCACAACTCCCCAATTGCAATCGCCCATAACTGACCCCAAATCACAGACAGCATCCTAGGAATAACAGGTCTAATCCTGACGGCCGTATCCCTCCTATTCCTATGGTTCATCGTCCTGAGCGGTCTGACAACCCGCACCCCCTTCGGCGACACCTACTTCCTCCGCGCCGACACGAGCGGCATCACCGGCGCCCGCGACACAACACAGTGGACCTACCTCTACTTCTGCGGCGAGGGGAACCAGGACTGCGGCAAGGCCCGTCCCGCCCCGGCCTTTGGTAAAGCATGGAGCGCAAACGCTGATTCTGCCCCGGACGCGCTCATCGGCTCCCACGGCGGCGACACCACCTCCTCGCGCTTCTTCTACCTCTGGCGCTTCGGTTGGGTCATCCTCCTCATCGCTCTCTTCTTCGAGACTCTCTCCTTCTTCTCCGCTTTCCTCGCCTGCTGCGGTCGTCTCGGTGCTGCCATCTCCGGGTTGGGCGCTGCTATTGCTCTGTTCTTTCACTCTATCGGCAGTGCTCTTACTACGTGAGTTTCTTTCCTCTCCTTCTTTTTATTTTCCCTCCGGGGGCTCTGTCGAGGGCTCTTCTCGCTACGCTCGGTCGTTCTTTTACTCCCCACCCCCATTGGAACCTTGTTTACCCTTATTTTCCCTCCGGGGGCTCTGCCGAGGGCTCTCCTCGCTCCGCTCGCCGTCTTGTTTGAAAAGGAAATGTACTAATACTGACATGTCCAGCGCCACCTTCGTCCTCGCCCGCAAGGCCTTCCGCTCCGACAACCGCGACGCCTCCATCGGCCGATACACATTCGGTTTCCTCTGGGCCTCGTGGATCGCCCTCTTCGTCGCAACCCTCCTCTTCTGCATGGGCATCCGCAAGGACCGTGGTCCCTCTTCGTCTTCTGCCCAGCGCAGACGCAGTGTCCGGAGTGCATCTTATGATGGTCGTCGCGTAAAGGAGGATTATGCTTGAGTTTTGAAGCACTCTTCATAACTGCTCTACCATCTTTCTCCTCCTCTCGCTACTCTCTCTTTCTCTCTCTCTCTCTCTCTTACTGCCCCATCCTCTGCAGTTCTTGCATTTTTTGAATTACCCTTCTCTCTCTCTCTCTATCTAACCAGCCCTGTCCCTCCTTATGCTTTTATGAATATCACGGCTGCAAAATAATAATACCCGCCTTGTTTTTCTCTCTTCTCAAATCTTGTCGGAAAGAGGTATTCCTACATCTTTTGAAAGATACTTAATTAAATGTCAATATAATATACATACACTTCTCATACAATGTAGTAGTGCGTCTACCATTTCATCCCACATCAGTGCTTATCCGTGTAACAACGTTCTACCCGCATCATATAATTGTGGACAGCATCATTTGGTAACCACACAAATTCAACATCTAAATCGTCCGTATTCGAGAGGGTTTTTGTATATAATGCATGTTATAGCACGCCAGCGAGCGAGATATCCCAGAACTAACAGTAGAAAAAAAATAAACAAGATAAAAAACGACTTTGAAAAAATGTGTGCTCCCCTCCTGACAAACAAGTTCAAAAAACAAAGAAAGAAAACACATAATCCCATCTTCTCCCAAACCCCTTTGTCCAAACCAGCACATGAAGAAACAAAAGAAAGAAAGAAAACCAAATGTAAATAATAAAAAACCAGAAAAAAAAAAGAGGCCTTTTCAACCCGTTATAATAAAGTGTGTGTGTCTCGTGTACTTCTTCTTTCAAACACAACCCCCATCCAAACGACCCCCAGATCAAACATTAGGCGCCGTTTCCATCATCGGACTAGCCATGGGACTGACAGTGTCCAGTGGAACGGCGTGTAGTGCCGGACGAGAAGACTTGCCCTCGCCCTTGAGCTCCTTGTTCCTCTGGATCATACTGTTCACCCACTCGGCCACCTCTTCGTCTTCTGTTCCCGAGGCGAGGCTCATCTTGCTCACCGCCTCGGCCGCCTTCTCGGCCGCCTCTCCTTCCTCGGCCTCCTCGCTGATGGTCTGAGGCTTACTCAGATCCTTGAGCCACGGGTGCTTGAGGAGCATGGCGTACGTCGGGCGCGACTTGGGGATCTTGTGCAGGCAGCCCTTGACAAAGTCTCTAGCCATGTCCGAGTAGCCCGTCTCTGGCATCGCTGGGGGTTCACCCTCGACAATGGCCTGTATTTGGTTTTTGTCAGTAAAAAGAAGAACACAGGGTATGAGAGATGATGAGAGAAGAGAAAAGAAAGGGCGAGAAGAAAAAAAGGGCAAACATACGCTGAGCTGACTAAATATCGTCGACGATATCTCGGGAGGATAAGGATATTTGCCCATGGCGCACTCAATCGTCGTGAGACCAAGACTCCAGATGTCACTCTGCACACTGTACGTGCCGTCGTTTCCTCCTGATGACGGGGCCGCGCTGCCGCCCGAGATGCGCTCGGGTGCCATGTAGCTCTGGCAGCCAATGTTGGTCTTTGCGATGCTGGCAACGAGATTACCGCTGACACCGAAATCGCAAATCTTGACCTGGCCCCGCGTGTTGACGAGGATGTTGGTGGGCTTGACGTCGCGGTGGATGATGTTGTGCTCGTCCTTGAGCGACTTGAGACCCATGATGGTCGAGTAGGTGATCTTGCGCAGCACGTTCTCGGGGATGCCGTTGTCGTACAGCTTGTCGATGGACCCTCCGTCCATGTACTCGATGCAAATGTACACGGCTCCCTCCTGGAAGAAGGCGCCGTAGAAGTCGATGATGTAGGGCGACACGCACTCGTGCAGGATGACGAGCTCCTTGAGGATGGTGGTGAACTTGGCGTCGTCCAGCTCCAGCCTCATCTCCTTCATGGCCATGGTGACACCGCTAGTGTCGCCGGCGGCGGCGTTGGCGCCCTTGGAGTCCTTGCTGGTGACGACCGAGTCGGACAGCGCGTGCTGCATAATGGGCTTGGTCCCCGACAGGCCGTGGCCGAAGCGGGGCACACGGGGCCTCGCGTGCTTGGCCATGTACACGGTTCCGTAGTTGCCCTTGCCCAGCTCGTCGAGGATCTCCACCTCGTCGAGGGATATGCTAAAGGTCTGACCGTTGTGGAAGTTGACGCCTTTGCTCGTGATGGTGGCGGCGCCGTCGAATGTGAGCCAGCCCTTGTCGGCGTCAATGTACTTTTTGAACTCATCCATCTTGGATATCTGTTTCGAGTTGCCGCTGCCGCTCCCGCCGGTGAGATCTGACAGCTTGGGGGCTCCGGCCCTCTTCAGGCCACCCGTGCCTGCGGGGCTTCCGCCGCCACCCATGTCGGAGAGCTTCATGCCGGCCATCTTGTTGGCCCTCCTCTCACCCAGCGACTTGGGGACGGCGGGGGCCGAGTTGGGATGTACGGGACCCGGGCGGTGCGGGCCGGGGGGCAGACGCATGTTGCCCATGAAGCCGTTGGGGGCACCGACGCCGGCCGGCGGGGTCGGGCCCAGCGGCGAGCCGCCGGGGACAGATGACGGGGGTGTGCCCTTTTGCAGGCGCTCATTCTGCAGGGCCCTGGCCTTGGCCATGACGCTGTTCTCCATGGAAGCGCCAGCGCTCCCGGCAAATGACGAGGCGGGCCGCGGGGGCGGTTTCCTGGCCATGCCCAGCAGGCCTAGGGCCGTCGAGTTGGGGTTCATGTTGGTCTGCTCGATACCGCCACGGAGGGACGGGACTCGCTTGTGGGATTCGATAGGGTTGGAGCCGTACTCCTCGACCGGGGTGCTCGTCTCGGAATGGTCCTCGGAGTCAATGGAGCCTGGGGTGGTAGCATGGTGGTGTATATCATCCGGCGTACCGGGGAACAAATCAGCGCCGGCCATGGCGAGGGCAGGACCGGCTTGGCACTCGGATTACCATGCGCTGAGGCGAGGAAGATGGGGAGAATCGGCAAGAGAGAGATATGATGGATGGGCGATGCCGTCGACAGATATTGAAAATGTGGGAGGTGTCGCGTATCGGTGAATCACGGGCAAGGTGCGCAACTCGCAGCAAATCGGAAAGGCGAAGGAAAGGAACGTAAGCGGTCGGAGGAGGGGCCCCAAGAGATGGAGGGGGGGCGTATTACTCGAGCCTAGGCGGACGGCGCGGAAGATGCGGGAGGCAATTGGCTCGCTAGACTCAACGCTTGAAGGGGAGCACGAAGAGCAGGAAGCCGTTTGCTTATCAGAGGGACAATGAACCAACGAATCTCGGTGGCGAGGTGGGACAAAGAAAGTCGTTGATTTTTTTTTCCTGCGGTGGACACAAGACGTCGTGGTCAAGCTCGGGGTTGAGTGCGGGGCTGGCGATGGGGGGGGGCGCGCCTGTTTTGGTTTGCGGGTCCTTTGAGGGGTGATGGCTTGGCCGTAAGGTCGTGCAGGGGAAGAAAAGGCCCAGGTCTCGTCTTCTGATGGATTTGTCTGAGGGACAAAAATAGCAGAACAAAAAAAAGAGTCAGGCTCAGGTAGAGAGTGGGATGACGGAATGTCGGGTTTGTTGGTGTGGGAGTCGATGAATGTTTATGTGTGTGTGCGTGTGTGCGTGTGTGTGGTGGGGACCACCAAAAGCGGTAGACGACGCAGCCTTGCGTGATAAAAAAAAAAGGTGGATGACGAGGTTGTTTGAGGGCCCAGAGGCACAGACGAGTCCCCTCGGGATGATGGGAAAGAAGGAGAGAGATAGAGGGGAGAAAAGAGATGGACCAGATGGGAGAGTCGTCAGAGAGAGAGAGAGCCGTCAGAGACAAGTTGGGCGAGTGAGCCACGAAAGCTTGTGTGTGGCAACGTCTTGGTTTGTGGCAATAACGTGTGGCAA
>FYEV01001811.1:38826-54897 GCA_900188565.1 Geosmithia flava
GGGGGGGGAGAAGGAGAGCGGGAGAGCGGGAGAGATAATAGCAGGCTGGACTTTGTAATATCAGTCACTCAGTGCTGGAAACTGGCCGACTCGGTGCTTTCCCAATAGTGCCAGGCTCGACGCTCTTGGTACAAGGTCCACGCGGGCGGGTAATATGGATGGGCAGGCGTGGAACTGCGGGGCAGTTGACGCTACTAGTCGGGCGCTGTATCAAGATTTCAGGGCACTTACTGGGCCTGTACCTGTAGAGAGGTCCGGTCCTGATGGAAGTCTACCTACTGCCAGGTGGGAAGGTTTATAGGCACGGGATAGGATGAGATGGAAAGAGAAGAGACAGAGAGAGCAGAAGAAACGAGTAAAATTATGAGAGAGGGGGGGAAAACACGTTTTGAATAGAGGGGAGGGGGGGAAGCAATAATAGGGGTCCAGTGGACACAGAAAGAGAGTAGTGTTATGTCGTCTTTCTCTGACCAGGTGCTACTATATCATCATTGTACGAGACGAGACAGTGCAGGTGGGCTGGTTACTCCCGTAATATTATCACGGGCAGTCATGACAGTTTATTGTACGAGTTGATAATACGAGTGCTGACTACGGAGTACTAGCACTGTAGTGGTTGATAGTACGGAGTACTAATACTACACCTCCAACTACGGAGTACAGATACTAGTACAGACTACTACAATTAATGCAGAGAGAGAGAAAAAGAGGAATAAAATAACAATAATAGTGAGGAAAACCAACAAGATAATAACATCATGATCAAATACCGAGTACGAGTCAATACTAGTACGAGTAGATTATAACACTTGGACCCAGGAACCGACGATCTCAAATCGCAACAATGACGTCGCCGACCCAAACAACGGCTCCTCCCCTCCCATGGCCCATCTGCTTGTTATTGACTGATTTGACTGACCCCCCCTAGGCGCCCCTTGAAAATCTAACCAATCTCTTCTTGTTTCCTCTTCCTCACATTCTCCCCTGTAATATCCATCTACTACTGCTAGTAGTTAGTATATTTCAGCCAGCCAGCCACAAGTCAGCCACAAAAAAAAACAACAAGAGAGAGAATGAGGACATGGATCGGTGATTGTCTGTCCCTGTTTCTGCAGTGTTCACTTATCCGTACACAAGCTACCTGTTATTCAGGCCTGGTCTGTGCATTCAATCTTTGCTCTTTTATTTACGACGTATCTGTATGACAAGGTACGACAACACCTAGACAAGGGGACCGGTCTTCTTCTCTTTCTTTTCTTCTTTATTCATCATTTTTTTGTGGCTGGGTGTTCACCTTGAAACAGATCGGCCCTGCGAAGATCCGTTTCAAGTTTTTCTACTCTTCTTCTCCTCCCTCTCTGTAAATGCATGTACTCGTAGTACTGCTAACTTAGCAGCCGTCCTATGAATGCCAAGGCTTTCTCAATCATCCTTTATTTTGTCCCTTTTGGCGATCCAAATCAATTCTGACGTAGTTGTCCCCCAACCCAGCTGTCACCTACATAAGGGTCCCTTTTTTTTTTCTGCTCTCTCTTCCTTTTTCTTCTTACCCTTGTCAATCAGGGAAATGAGATCATGACTAAAAAAGAGAGAATACGAGTAAATCGTACGAGCCCAGAGAAGAAAAAAACAAGTCGAAAAGTGCTAGTCCCCCCCTGTCAATGTATGAACATGTGAGGCAATCACCGATGATCAATCATGGTGGCACAATGTTTACGTCGTACATAGATGGCAAGGACTCGTGTGTGTGCGTGTGTGTGTTTGTCGTTGACGTTGTCTATCCCCACTCTCACTCTCACTCACTCACTCACTCATATACGTATTACTTGATTGAGAATGAGTTGAATCGTACGAGGAAAGAGATGCAGTTTTCCGGTAATAATATTATGGGGTTTTAAGATTTTGAAAAAATATGAAGTAGTAGCACTACTAAGGGCAAATGCAAAGACAGAAGAAGAAAAAAAAAAGAAGGAAAGACAAGGAAAAAAGGAAAAAAGGACGTGTAATATTATTCTTTTCAAAATGATATAAGCAAATCTCCACTACCACCCTACGAGTACAAGACCCTTGGCTGGAGGAGAGAGTTGGAGAGAAAGAAGAGAAGAAAAGTGTTGACGTCGTTGGCGCTGCGCCACAGTGGCAAGTGCTGTATGTCCCGGGATGGGTGGAACATTGTCTCCGGATGCTCCTTCCAGGTCCAGCCGGTTGGCGCTGTTAGGCAATTAGGCAAGTTTCTGTGCGTGAAGTGCTCCTTCCTGTTGGATGTGGGCTCTGCTCTGTTTTGCTCCTTCCTCGACGAGTTCCCTCCATGTTTTTCCCCCTGATAACATGGATGATGCTTAACACAGAAGAAGCCTCTCCTCCCAGATTTCCATCCAGGAGGACCATGTTACAACAGAACCCACTTGCCCCTCGGTACGGAGTACATGGAGATAGAGTCCCAATGGAGGTCTTTCCTTCTTTCTTTCTTTCTTTCTTTCTTTCTTTTTTTCTTCTCTTATTTCTTTTCTCTCTTCTGTTTTCCGTATGGCCCCTCTTTCTTGTCGCCTCTTGGCTCTATCCTGCAGCTCCTCTGATTTCAATAAAGTTGGCCTCGTCTGACTTGATGAGCACGCGAGCACATAAGAGCCAATACCGACATCAGACATTACCCGCCTGCCGGGTAATATCATCGCGTACGAGTACTCAATCTACGCATAAACGAACCATGATATCTTACTCGTACTACTACTAGTACTGCTAGCAACAGCACTAATCAAATACCAACAAGCCTGGACAGAGCGCTACGATAATTTGCGTGGTTTTAGCGTCATCCTTATGTAGACTCTCTCGTCCATCCAGAAGGCCAGAGACGAGCCCGTGCTCTTGAATGGGAGGGGGTCTCCTAAGGCAATAAAATGGAGACTGCCATTTACGACTACACCACTGTTCTGTGTCTACAGGTACATGAGGTGTAATAATCATAGTCTGCTGCCTTGGCGTATTAAAGTTGCAATCATTAGCCTGTAGGTCTTTTCAACCTCGAATTTCGACGTTTTCGTGCGTTAAGAATTGTTCTCCCACCGTATTATTGTTATTATTGCTACTGGGCAGGTGATATTAAGGAAGTCATGCGTAAAACAAAGGTCTTGGAAGTATTAGCCGTATCCTGTACCTAAAAGGCAGGCCTTTTCACCAGCAGACACGTAGAAGAGTACCGTACAACCAACAAAGGCCAAATGAAGAACACTCACAGGCATGATGCTTCATCCATTTCTGTCATCAACTACGTATCTGTCCTCGTCCAATTGCGAATCTTCATCCTCGTATGAGTCTGGATCCGAGCCTTTGTCCCCGTCCTCATCCGTGTCTGAGCCTGCGTCTCTATGCGAGTCATCGTCATCGTCGTCGTGGTTGTCGTCTGAGCTTGAGTCTGAGTCTGAATTCGAGTCCGATTCTGAGTTTTCTTCTTCCCCTCTTCGTTCCGCATTCACCATGGCATCGTATGCCTTGCCCGCCAGATCCCTGGCCTCCGTCTCCAGCCCCTCGGTATCCCTCATGAGGCCGAACCTCCCCTTCCACAGATCCCAACGCCCCGGACAGTACCCAGACGTCCCCTTGAGTTTCCGCCGCAGCTTCAGGCCTATCTTCTTGGGGAGCTTCCACAGCGGCCCAGCATGAGACGTGACTTCTTCGTCGTGCCCATGTATTAGATGAGACGCGTGGATCATCCACATCGACGCAATCATGACCTTGTATGATATGTCCTCTACACCGAGAGGATCCTCGTTGATCGTGTCTGGCGATCCTCTGACGGGCGTCATCGTCCCCTCCAGGGCTTCGACAAGGTCGTAAAGAACAATGCAGTCTTCACACCATCCTCGGTAGCGACTGAGACGTGCTGTATAGGCCACCACGTTGAGGTGCCGCCGCCTCCTCTGCTCATCGTCGGCAGCGTTTTTGTCACCTAGTATTACCACTTATATGTTAGCGTACTGCTGCTGCAAGTGTCTCCCGAGGATGGGGTGGCCCTCTTCAATGTTATGTATCATACAGTCGGTGTAGAGCATATCCCAGAGCCAGCTGAAGCAGGGAAAATGTTTCCATATCTTGAAGACTGTGTTGTAACAGTCATCTGACAGCCCTTCTGTGTCTAGATCTAAAATCCTGCGTGGGAGTTTACGGAGTGCCCGATATAGAGCGATAGGTCTCTCAGCAGAAGGGTTGTCATAGGGGATCTGTCGGATGAGGAGGTTGAGATTGTCCCAGAGTACGACGAAGAGGTGACTCTCAGGTTCAGGATCTTGCCACCATCGTACAAACATGTCGTCCACCGTGGCAGCAGCCTCCTCTGGAGACACAACGCTGTCTTGAGAAAGAAAAGGAATGAGGACGTCGAACATTTCCTGGTCCACCTTGTCTATCTCGTTGTCGTACCAGTAGGCCTCGGGTTGCAATGTGAACGAAGTCATCTCGTCACCGTGTGTTCTTGAGCCGTCTAATCGTTGATTTTAGGCTAGACATGTCAATGATGATGGTGATGGTGACTTGTCGAAATGCAAGTAACGGGTAGAAGAAATAATGGCTTGGACCCAATGCTTGGAGGAGGAGTGAGGCATGTTATACATGTACATGGAAGCCTTGAGATACTAGCAGTAGCTCAACTTTGTGGCTTGGTGCTGTATGAGTATGAGTCTTATGGCACAGGCGCGATGCTGTTGGGAGAAGCTTTGACAGATGCCAATCTAAAAGAGTCATCCAAGAGAAAGCCAAAATTGGAAATAAACCACACTCAGGGAAATAGGTCACGATTCATGTCTCTTTTCCATAAGATGATGGCAGGGATATACTCCCTTACGTGTGTAGATGATATTAATAGTGTCTGACAGGTATCAACGTGTTGACGAGGCACAAGAACTTCAACGACGGCGATGCCGTTTAAAGCAATGACTATGGGGAGTGCATTCACTCCAGAAAAAAAAAAGAGTCAGCTTCCATCCGATTGATAGTGTGGTGTTGCAGGGGCGGATCCTATGATAATCTCATTGGCATGACATCCATTGACCACAAGGAGTCTTGGATGGAGGCTGGGGGTGATGCGAGAGTAGAAAGGCTGCGACGGAGTAAAGACGGACATATGTGGGTGGTATGTGTTTATTTGCTAGTACGGAGTACACATACATGTAATACTGTAGCAATACACAGTACCGATGTATGGTGGTATTGAGCCCCTTGGCGCGAGCAACTTGCGTCGTCACGGATATGTTTCAACGAGCTGAGGGACAGGTCGGCAGTTCATTCATGTTTGCGAGGAAAACATCCACATCGAAGACGGGATAACAGTGAACACACAGATGGCCCACACTGGACCCCGACACTGATACTCCCCGGCCACCCCGGCCATCGACCCCTTTGTCCCGTCTCCCTGCCCATGGCCCCACCGCCACCGAACCGACGTGCAGGAGAGACTACGACATCTCGCTTCTGTTCCGTGGTGTGTGGTCAACCCATTACTCGTACTGTGAGTCGCACATGTGCCTAAACGTGATAGGCTCACAACACACTAAAAATATGCCTATTACAGGCTACAGGCTACAGGCTACTCCTGGTAAGGTCCAGGTCACTTAATGTAAGTAAAACCACCTCTCCGTACACTTGTAACTGCAGCGCGTCATTGTTGTAGCAGTGCTAGTATTAGTAGCTTAGTACCACACTACTACTACTGCTACTACTACACCCACTACTATCCATTAGCACTACGCACTAGGTAGCGCTACTACACCTGTAATAACACTGCACGTTGTAGTAGTAATACCACGGGCGACCACCCATCCAATGGATACAGACCTGGACATCGTAGCGGCCCGGAGGCCTGAAATAAAATATCCCTAAACGAAAAAAATCCCCTGCAGGTGGTAAACCTACAGTGGTTGGCAGGTCCCTGACTCCATCCGTGCCATGTCCCGACCCTGGCCACCACCAGCTTCATCGCTGAATCCTGATTGATTGATTACCTACAGGTATTCGATCCCTCAGCTATGGACTGACCACGGCCTGCATGTACTCGTACAGGGTCTACGGGCAACGCCAGCAACCAGACGTCACCACTTTAATGCGCCTCTCGCCTCATCCTTTTTCTCCTCCTCCTACTCTTACTCGACACTGCCTCTTTTCCTTCTATTTTATCCTTTGATCCATTCCATTCCCTCCATCCACCTTTGTCTCTTTTTCCCCTCTATATCCTAACAATAACCTTAATAATTTCTCTCTATCAACAAACAAGATTTTAGGAGAAGAAGAAAAAAACACAACAACTCCTTTTACAACCTACAAAAACACGCATCTTCCCTCTCTCAACCCTTTTCGTGTCTGCTTTGAAAAAAGCAGCATTTATTTATGGCTTTGTCTGGCCTCGTGAAAGCGCCCACGTCGTTCCGCCTCGCGGTCGTCGCCCAGGATGCCTACGACCTGCCCCTACGCGACTTTGCAAACACCCACGATGCCCACCCTGCCATCGGTCACCTCTGCCTTCTCGTCTTCGAGGCTGTTCTCGAAGTAGTCGTCGTCAGCCTTCCGGGTTACATTGTCGCTCGTCTCGGACAGTTTGACTCGGATAAGCAGAAATTCCTCGCCAACCTCAACGTGACTCTGTTCACACCGTGCCTGAGTGAGTCGAATCCCGATCCATCCGTCAAATCATTTCGATACACCTCTTCTTTCTTCTTCTTCTTCTTTGTCTCGCTCGAACACGCAGAAACAAACAACAATGCTAATCATCTCTCTCCCCAACAGTCTTTACAAAGCTCGCCTCTCAGCTCAACGCTGATAAGCTTTCCGATCTCGCCATCATACCCGCCATCTTTGTCGCCCAGACCCTGATATCATGGATCGTTAGCAAGATCGTCGTCCGCCTCTTTGGCTTTGGCCGACGCGCCTCCAACTTCGTCACGGCCATGGGCGTCTTTGGCAACTCCAACTCCCTGCCCATCTCCCTCGTCATCTCGCTGGCCCAGACCCTCAAGGGTCTCCACTGGGACAAGATCCCCGGTGACAACGACGACGAGGTCGCAGCCCGCGGCATCCTGTACCTCCTCATCTTCCAGCAGCTGGGCCAGCTCGTCCGTTGGAGCTGGGGCTACCACGTCCTCCTCGCCCCCAAGCACAAGTACCCCGAGTACCAGGAGCAGATTGCCGAGGAGGGCCAGTACCGCGACCACGAGGACTCGGCCTCCCAGGCTCCCCTCATCGAGGGCCTCGACGACACCGATGACGATGACAGCGATACCCGCACCGACGACTCGCGCAACTACGACCCCGCCGGTCGCACCCCCGACTGCCTCACGTCGCAGGGCTCCACGGCCGACCTGGACGACAACAACGACTACGCCTCCTCGTCCGACTCGTACCCCAAGAAGAACAAGAACAGCAACAACAGCAAGAAGGCGCCCCACAGCCCTGCGGGAAGCCAGCCCGCCGTCGCCGAGTCGGACATCATGTCGTTCCCCCGCGTCGGGGCCACCACGGCCGACGGCTCGGACAGCCAGAGCGCCTGGTCGCGCACCAAGGCCGCCGTCGGGACCAAGCTCCGCGCCGCCGGCGCCAAGACGTGCCAGACCTGGACCACGGTCTACGAGAGCCTCCCCAAGCCCGTCCGCTCGGTCCTGGCCTTTGGCAAGCTGGCCCTCGTCAAGGCCAACAACTTCCTGTGGGAGTTCATGAACCCGCCCCTGTGGGCCATGCTCTTCGCCGTGCTGGTGGCCTCGGTCCCCAGCCTGCAGAGCCTCTTCTTCGAGGAGGGCTCCTTTGTCAAGAACAGCGTCACCGACGCCATCGAGTCGAGCGGCGGCGTCGCCGTGCCCCTCATCCTCGTCGTCCTGGGCGCCAACCTCGCCCGCAGCACCTCGCCCGTCAACGACATGCAGGACGACCCCGAGGAGGAGGCCATCGGCACCCGCCTCCTCGTCGCCTCCCTCGTCTGCCGCATGCTCCTCCCCACCGCCATCATGGCCCCCCTCCTCGCCATCACGGCAAAGTACGTCGCCGTCAGCATCCTCGCCGACCCCATCTTCGTCATCGTCTGCTTCCTCCTCTCTGGTGCCCCCAGCGCCCTGCAGCTCGCCCAGATCTGTCAGATCAACAATGTCTACGAGAAGACGATGGGTCGCATCCTCTTTCAGAGCTATGTCGTTTGGTATGTTTTTTTTCTCTCTCTCTTTTTCTTTTCCCTTTCTCTTTATCCCTCACCCCATCTCTTCCCTGTCTATTCCTCAACCCCCCAATATACCGTAATATAAGCTGACTTCCCGCCCCCAGGATCCTCCCTTCCACTCTCATGCTCGTCATGCTGGCCCTCGAGACTGTCGAGTGGACCAAATAAATCTACCCTCATCTGTCATGGATGTCAACAACAACATCAAGCAACACCAAGCAACAACCAAAAAAAAAGTTTCCTAGTGTCTGAGCGTCAACATGTTTCGTCTTTAATTTTTCTCTCCGATCCCGCCCCTCCCATAGCATAATGGTAGATATTATTATACAAATATACATACAATGGGGCGTTTTTTTTTACTGTGTTTTTGAGTTTCTTCCGATGGTGGGCATCAACGTTGGACTGGAGATGTCACTGTTCAAAAAGGGAAATTCCTTCTCGTCCAAAAGTATACAAGGGTGTATACGAATGAGTAGGACAGTGCTTGAACAAGATTATTACTGTTTTATTCTTTTTTTTTTCTTCCTTGAGTGTTTTCTTAAGCCAAATAATTGCCAAATAATTAATGTTTTACTCCTCCTTTTCTGGTGCCCGGTGATAATTTAAACTATTGTTACAACCCGTGTTTTGATCCCTTTGCTTCAAACGTGAAAGCATTGCAAGCTCTGTCTCTCTGTCTCAATACGTATACTCGGTGTCATAGAAGTGTGATTGCGGCGCCATCAAGCCGTCGTCCCGTTGGTCGCAGCGGTGGTGGAGGTCCGCGGCTCGAGAGCCCAGTCCCTCACGGTACCCTTCCAGTCACTGATACGTGCGTCCTTGATATGGACGACGATAACGCTGACTTCTTCCCCAGGAACAAAGTGGGTGACCCTATTGCCCCCATTGGTGCTGGCCTCCTGTCCCGGCTCCGAGCGATCGAGCCGCACGCCCTCCTCGTACGTGTGGTTGTCGAGGTGGCGGGCACGGAAGTACTCCTCTTCCTCGGTGCCTCCCTCTACTATGCGGGCTTCACCACCGATGGTAGCGCTGATGCTGGACAGTTGCGAGGAGTTGAGGTTGATGAGTAGCGAGGCAAGGCTGGAGCGGGGCTCGGGGGCCGGCGAGCCGCCGGATGGTCGGCGCTGGTGCGTCGGGGGACGGTGGGAGACCCCTGCATAGAGGGGTTAGTATTGGTCCTTTCTTCGTTTTCTTTTGTCCCTCACTGGCACTTCTGTTCCCATTCATGCCTTTTGTGAAGCACAATCGAACGTCTGGATTTTTATTCTTCTTTTTTTCATTCTGGATTACTTACAGTCGTGAACAAGAAGAGATACATTGGGATTGGCCCGAATGCTCGTCGTCTTGCGGGAAGACGGGTTCGACGTCATAACAATGACGGGCGAGTCATTATGCGGCGACGAAGGAAGGTATGTGTAGTTCATGAGAGCCACATGAGGCACATTATCGGTGCAGGTAGCCAGGTGAAGCTGTGATTTTTTACCAACAGTCAGTCCACTCGTACGAGTACATGACGTGGGAGGGGGGAGACGCGGAAGAAGGATCAAACAAAAGACGTACGAATCGAGCATTCTCAAGACACTGGACTACCTCGTTAGGCAGAGCAGCAGTGGTCTGCTTGTTGATGTCGCCGTCAGAGGCCTCGTAGTTCAGGGGGATCTTGTCCATGTTCGCGGAATAATGGTTCGTGAATGATACGTTGTTTCTTGGTTGTGTCTGCGTAGTAGTATGGTTGCGGGTCGTGGGAGAGGGGAGATGCAAATCATCCATCTACGTATTCGAGCTGCGAGCTGCGAGTAATAGCGGGAAGCTTGGGTGCGGGGCCAAAGATGACTAAGGCGGGGGAGCTCCTTCTGTAAGTCTGCCCGATGGACGGAACGGAATATGCATGCGCAATCGAGGTTACACTTGCTTTTTAATTCATTTCTTTTTTTCGGGGAAGGTGTGAATGATGACGAGGCACTGACTACTCGTACGATCGGTAGGACTGATATCGTTGTGCAGGCATAATTGTTTCATCATTTTTTTTCGTCTGGTGTCTCGATGTATGAGCAATGGATGACGCATGAGCATGAAGCATGAGAAACCCTGATGTACACGCCCCCCGTAGCCAATACGGCGGGGCTGGCCGATGGATGAAAGAGACGGCGGCTCTCCTCTCATGTAACCAATGCCAATGCGTCACAGCCCCATGGGGAACTTGAATGTTATTGAAATGTCGACGATATATCAATATGCAAAAAGAGAGAACCATAGACTTGGTATTATACTTATAATATGCACATGTTCCCATTGAGCCGGGCCGTGTCGCTGTTACATCATGGTCCCGTGCTCGTGGCTTATACCGATGGCTGAACGCGGCTACTGTCGGCCTCGGTTCCCCGCGTCGTCAACTTCCAAGACAACAATTGTCAAGCCGAGGGCATCTATCTCTATAGTTGTCATGATTATTTTCTTACAATAAACCTTCATCATATCCTCAGAAACAGATAGAAATCTCACATTTTCCGTGATCCCACTGCAACAGCAATGCGTTCCCTCCGATCTAAACGCCTACCGGTGAGGCCGCTCCCTCGATGTCTGACAACGTCATCATCGTCGACAACAGTCAAGCCCACACCTCTCAGCTCCGTCCTGATTGCCAACCGAGGCGAGATTGCCATCCGTATCAACCGCACGGCAGAGCGCATGGGCATCCGCGCCACAACCGTATACACCGACGTAGACGCAGCAGCATGGCACGCATCGTGCGGATACCAATCGTTGGGACTGGGCGCCGCCTCCAACGGCTACCTAGACGGCGACAAGATCATTGAACTGGCCAAGAAGAACGGCATCCAAGCCTTGCACCCAGGCTACGGGTTTCTGTCAGAAAACCCGCAGTTCGCTGAGAAGTGTGAGAGGGAGGGCATCGTGTTTGTCGGCCCACCGGCCACGGCCATGGCCGACATGGGCCACAAGGCACGCAGCAAGGAGATCATGACCGAGGCTGGTGTCCCGTGCGTCCCGGGCTACCACGGCACCGAACAGGGTGAAGGGGAGCTCTTGACTCGTGCGCGCGACGAGGTAGGCTTCCCTGTGTTGCTGAAGAGCGTGCGTGGCGGTGGCGGCAAGGGCATGCGCATCGTCATGAACGAGGGCGAGTTCGTGACGCAGCTACGCAGCGCCCGTGCCGAGGCACGTGCCTCCTTCGGCGAGGGCGGCGAAGTCATGCTCGTTGAGAAGTACATTGTGCGTCCGCGCCACGTAGAGGTCCAGGTCTTCGCCGACAAGTCAGGCAACACGGTCGCCCTGGGTGAGAGAGACTGCAGCGTCCAGCGGCGGCACCAAAAGATCCTCGAGGAGTCACCCGCACCGGATCTCGACGACGCCACCAGGCACGACCTCTGGGACAAAGCGAGAAAGGCAGCTTCGGCAGTTGGCTACGTCGGCGCAGGCACCGTCGAGTTCATCCTCGACAAGGACACAGGCCGCTTCTACTTCATGGAGATGAACACGCGTCTGCAGGTGGAGCACCCCGTTACCGAGATGGTCACGGGTCTCGACCTCGTAGAGTGGCAGTTCCGCGTCGCCGCGGGCGAGGACCTCCCCCTCAACCAGGACGAGGTAGAGCACGCCATGAGTGTCCGGGGCGCCGCCATCGAGGCTCGCATATACGCCGAGAATCCCGAGAAGGGTTTCCTCCCGGATTCGGGAAAGCTGGTGAAAGCCCACCTACCGCTGGACTCGGACCCGGACGTCCGTCTGGACAGGGGTTTCCTGTCCGGGAGCACCATCTCCGAGGCCTACGACGGCATGATTGCCAAGCTCATCGTGCGGGGGGACACTCGCACCCGCGCCATCGCCAAGCTCGAGGCCATACTGCGGAGATACGAGATCGTTGGCGTCAGCACAAACGTCGAGTTCCTCAAGCGTCTGTGTCAGACGCCAGCGTTTGTAGACGGTGACGTCGACACGGGCTTCATAGACAAGCACAGGGACCACCTCTTCTCGCCGCGACGCATCGCCAACGAGGTCTTCTCCCAGGCTGCCCTGGGTGTAGTAGGGTTCGAGCTCCGAAGGAGTAGCAATGGCCCCCACGGCCAGGCCCTGGGATTCGGCAGCCAGCCTGCCCGCAGCGTCACATTCAAGGTCCTAGATGGGTACAGCGAGACGGAGGGCGAGGTCGTCGAGGCGAGCGTCACGCAGACTGAGCCCAATGTGTTTACTGTTGCTGTGTCCCGCAAGGACGAAGAGCAGGAGGTGTTTACCAACATCTCGACACGGTACCATTACCCGGACGATGCTACCATCGGCGTGGAGTCCCGGTTCCCCGAGCAGCGCATCACGTCGTCCGTCGTGCCGCAGACGGTAGACAATGACGTCAAGGTGACAATCTTCCAGCATGGTGTCAAGACGGATCTTGAGCTGGTGCCGCCAAAGTGGTATGAGAAGGAGCTTGGTATCAAGGAGACCAAAGCCTCTGTGGCTGCACCGATGCCTTGCAAGATTCTCAAGAATGAGGTCCAAGAGGGTCAGGAGGTGAAGAAGGGTGACCCGCTGGTTGTGTAAGCCCTCTCTCTATCTCTGCACATCTTTGTTTCGGGATACATCTATCCATCTACACGCCAACTAACTAGTGTATTTATAGAATCGAGTCCATGAAGATGGAGACGGTGATCCGGTCCCCGCAAAGTGGCGTAGTCAAGAAACTCGCTCACCAAGAAGGCGTACGTATTACGATATCAAGTGCTATTCATCACATCCGTTGCACCGCCTACCAGTACTAATAGTTAACATAATCTAGGACATCTGCAAAGCAGGAACAATACTCGTCGTGTTTGAAGAGGAAGAAGCAGGAGAAAGTTGAGAGTTTGAAAAATGTCTTCGTTGATGATATGAGATGCTATGCCTTCGTTATATGTTGCTATCTATGTTACACGATAATACAGCCTTGTGTTGATTTCCCTTTCCCATGGTCCCTGTGTTGCCCAAAAAAATAAATAAAGAAAAGAAAAGAAAAAAGAGGGAAAATCGACAAAAAGAAAGTAAACGGAAAATAAAAAGAAAAAAAGAAAGGAAAAGGTGAAAAAGAAAGGAGCGAAATGCAAAGGTGCAGAATGCAGGTATGCCTAAGCTAGAAACTTCCCCTCCTTGTAGGTGGGGACGTTTTTTGGACGATCATGTCTTTGTCCAGTCTAAGAGAATATTGCCCAAGCCACGACGTACTGTACCGCCAGACCAGCTGGTGGGGGAGGGGGGGGGTATGGGAGAGAAGATTCCGCCGTTTTTTTCTTCTGTAGCTTGGGCATGATGAGGGGAGGGAGGGAAGAGAGATTTTCTCTTCTTACTCGCATTCTCTCACTCTACTAGTCGAGTGAGAAGAAGAGGAGAAGGGGGAGGTAAGTTGCAAACTACCTCGTCTTCATCTTGTTGTAGTCTTCGGGGAGATAACGGCTGAGATTCGACTTCTTGGATGCCTTGCGGAGACGGTTCCACCACTCTCCCATGCGTTTCTGGAACTTGGGATCCGACGAGGCGGTATATGATGATGATGTGAAGTGCTTGACGAGGTCCTGATGGGGAAGTAAACGAGTTAGTATTTTTTTTGTCATATAGTTGCATATACAAGTGTGCATATATATATGCGTGCGTGCATGTATATGTGTGCATGTGTATGTGTGCGTGTGTGTGATAACATACCTCTTGGATAGCAAGTGTGATGAAGCCGAGGACAAAGGCGACCCAAGCGAGGGTACCATTCGTGCTGAGAAACTGGTTACCACCGCGGAACTCGACGGTACCCGTGCAGCGGCCCGTCTTGGGATTGGGGAAGATGTTCTGGAAGTTCCAGAGCACGTAGCGGTTGCCCTGCATGTACATCCAGAGCTCGATCTCGTTGGAGCGGCTGCGGATGTCGGAGGCGACGCGGGCCAGGGTAGAGGGGCACTTGCCGCCCCACGACAGGGCCTCGTTGAGGCCCGAGTCGGCGCTCCGGCTGTTGGCCTGGCAGTACTTGTTGTTGCGGCGGACGGGGGGCAGGATGGAGGCGACAAAGTCCTCGTACAGGACGGTGGCGAAGGCGATCTTCTTGAGGGACTTGAGGGAGAACTTGTTGTTGATGCTGAGGGGGGTGACGTGGACGTGGCCGCCGCACGAGGTGTCCTTTTGCGGGTTGAAGTGGACGCGCATGCCCTCCCAGAAGTCGGAGAGGATGTTGCTCATATGCAGGGTCGTATCTAATCGGGGGGAGACGACTTCCATGCAGACTGTAGAGAGAGGGATTGAGGTCAGTAAGAATTCTGTAGGGTAATGAAAAGAGGGACAGAGAGAGAGCGATGACGGAAGAAACATACCCATGGGTCTCTCGCGCTTCAGGGATCCATCGCGAGTGACAAACCACTTCCCACCGTAGTACTCGGGATGCTTGCTGTACCTCGAGTTGTCGTCGTGGACGGCGTCGATGCCGCGATTCCTCAGCTTCTGAGCCAACTGACGATACCAGTCGACGTTGGTGAAGCTGTCGCCGCCGCCGTAGGGCTTGACGACGGCCTCAATCTCGACTCCAAAGTTGTAGTGGCGGACCATCTTTGTTGATTCTTCTATCCTTTCCAATATATCCTGTGTGTTGATAAATGGCATATCTCTCTCTCCTTGTTGCTCTAGGAGGAGGGGTGGTAGGATTGAGGAAGATGGTGAGGGAGGAAGGGTGGGGGGAAGGGAAGATGGGATAGATAGAGTCAAGAAGATATATAGATGATCTTGGGCAATGATGGAGGGGTAGGAAGGACTTTCTATTTTGAGTGAGGCTTTTGTGTGTGACCTTTCTTCTTTCCGTGTAATGTTCTCTCTCTCTCGCGTCAGCTTTGGCAGCCTTCAAGTCTAAGACACTGCCCAATATCACGAGCACATGATGATGCCATGGTATAAAAAAAGGTGTTGGCGTTGGGTGGGAAAAGAAAACTGAGAAGGGACAAGACTGAAAGAGGAGAAGAGGAGAAAAAAAAAAAAGGAAAACAAGCGAGGTCCAATGGATTCTGAGGCTGTCACCACTCACTAGAGAGGCTCATATGGCTGGTGCGTGGCCCCCCCGTGGTGTGGCCCCTCGTGGTCCGTGGCCCGTGGGACGACACACACACACAACGGAGTACTCGCACACACACAATATAGACCCCTGTCCGTATCCTTGGGTGGAAAAGAAAAAAGCGTGCAGGAGCCCGACTGGCGGAACGCGCCCATGTACGAAAGAACACATGTATCATGAAGTCATTGTCCCCGAGAAATGGTCATGATGTACAATGGTCAAGATACCTGTAATATTCACATCTCGTAGATGTACACATGTTCCTAGGTACGTATGCACTGCGGTACAGGTAATGCTGTACTCTGTAATTGCTCTGTAATACTCCGTTGTACAAATGTTATACCGACACGCCTTGGCCAAGTCTTGTCCTGCCCAACGTGGTACGAGTCCATTGGGACATGCAACTTTCCATGCTTTTCTTGACCGCAGAAAAAAAGAGACATACTACATTAGTAGTACTCCGTACATAGTACTCCGTACCAGCCTGTCGCGTGACGAATGTTGGTGCCCAATATATGCAGGGGATGAACATATCCACTGTACAACTCTTGTACTCTGTAATACTCTGTACTCATACTCCCGTCATAACTCTGTACACTCATACTCATACTCATAACTCTATAGTATGTACTCCGTACTCTGTATGACTCCGTAGTAATATCTGTAGACTTTTTATTACCCAGTACTCGTACAGCTAAACCAGACCCTCTCTCTCCCTCTCTAAGAGTCTAATACTCCGTACTAGGCTTCCAGGGTTGTTCTTCCCCGAAGCGCCGTCTCTTTCTGACTCTTCAGTCCCCCCCCCCCCTCTGACTCCCCA
>FYEV01001811.1:55221-89391 GCA_900188565.1 Geosmithia flava
TTCCCCTCCACCCCCCCTCCTTCCTCAAACCCATGGCATCCCAACCACCAGGAAAGCAGCCGCTTCCCCCTAGTAGGCCCACCACTTACTACTTTGCATATGGGAGTAACCTGCATCTCAGGCAGATGAAGCGTCGATGTCCCGATAGCAAGTACATTGGTCGGGCCAGGTTGGTCAACCACCGCTGGCAGATCAATCAGCGTGGGTATGCGAATGTCGTCGCCGCTCACGGCCATTGGGTCGACGGTCTGGTCTACGAGATCAACCCCGTCGACGAGGCCAAGCTCGACATCAACGAGGGCGTATCCAAGAATGCATACATTAAACGTCGTATGGATGTTCATCTGCACCGGGCCCCGAGTGTTCTGTATCGTCGTCCAACTTCATGGATTGTCGATAGTGGCGGGCCTGGCAAAGTTCTACGTCAGGCAAACAACAAGCCTGCTATTACTACTACCACTACTACTGGTAATAATAGTACCACCTCTGCTACTACTGCTGCTGGCGGCAGTAACAGCAACAGCAACAAGACTAGCAGCACCAAGAAAAAGACTGCTGCTGCTGGTGCTCCAGAGATTTCCCATCACTGGGTCCAAAAGGTACTCGTCTACATCAGCATCAATCATGTCCAGGACAGCCCCCCAAAGGCCGAGTACATCAACCGCATCAACTTTGGCATCGTCGACGCCAGGGCTCTCGGTGTAGACGAGGACTACATCACCAACTGTATACGTCCATTCATCCCCGCTCCCGCAAAACCTCGTGACCACCTGGCTGTGCCGGGTGGAGGAGCAGCCGTGAGGAGCAAGACTGGTGGCTCACCGCGTGGTCAGAAGCGCACCGTCTCCCCAAGGAGCGGTGACCCTTCTCCTGCGAGGGCGGCGGGACCGTCATCATCAACATCACCGAATCGCCAGGAGAGGAGGCCGTCACCTTCCTCGGCAGCAATTCGGGAAGAAAACATCAGCAACAACAACAACAACAACTCGTCCTCATCGTCGAGAAAGAGGCGTGTCATACCAGACGAGAATCATCCTCCTCCCTTACCACCTCGTCCTGCTCGAAGATATCATGGCGAAGCATTGATTGTCGTGGAGGAGGGCTTATTCACACATTAGTGTTTTTCTTCTCGACCTTTTCCTTTTTTCCTTTTTTTTTCTTCTTTTCTTCTTTTTTCTTTTTTTTGTATCATCATCGTCATCAACAACAACAGCAAAGGAAAGTGCAAACTAAAGATTGAGAAAAGAAAAGAGATGGGACAGATCAAATATTCCAAAAAGATGGAGAAGAAGAAGCTACTAGACAAAAAAAGGGTTTCGCTGTACCAAAGGAGGAAGAACAGGACCAGAAAAGAATACAAAGTCGCATTTTTGCTTGGGTGGGGGAAAACAACAAAACAGGCTAATTAAAACAGTCGACACAACACCGTCTCTTCAAGAGCACACAACGCGCCCATCATTCCCGACAACTTTTTCCATCATCTTTCCTCCTTTCCCTCGTCACTTCTTCCGACCGGATGTCGTCCCGATGGTTCCCGATTTTGCTACACCACGCACGCGTCAGGGTCGTTTTAGAATATCATCGAGGCCCACAATGACTTACTTCTCGTTGCCGTCGGCCTGGTCGGCGTCTCGCGGGGCGTCTGAGCTGAGCCCTCCCATAGCCAGCCCAGCACCGTCGGCTTCACGGCTACCTCTGCCTCGCCGCCAAACACCAGCACCGTCGGCCTGCAGATGGCCTTGATGGCCGTCTTCTTCCCGGCCTCGAGCCTCTCGACAAAGAGCCCCGGGGCCACGTCGAACAGGTACGACACCTTCTGCCTGGACGGCGAGGTGGGCGTCGTCCCCGTCAGGTCCAGCGGCATGCCGCCGCTGGCCAGGTTGAGGCACTCGTAGACTTCGAGCCGCATGTACGCCCCCCTGGCAGGCCACTTGAGGGAGTAGACGCTCGGGGCTAGGTGAAGCTGGTGGGCGAGGTCTGCGGCCGGCTCGACGATGGATCGTCGCAGCGAGCTCTGGAGGTCGGCCGTCGGCATCTTGGGTACTACCACTGATAGGAGGGTGGCGAGGTCTTCCGACACTAAGGTCACGTATCTCGTTCGCCTAGTTTTGAAAGACTGTCGACTAGTCAAGGCCGTAAGGGTCTCGCTTCTCCATTCTCTGCACTGTCCTGCGTCTGTTTGTTTCAGGGCCAACCAGACGATTCGTCACTCTCATGTCAGTCATCATCATCATCTGTAGAAATGTGGGTTGTGGAGAAATATGTAAAATGGGCTATTTGGGGTGGGGGAAATGGTAAGAGGAAGGGGAGGGGCAAAGAGAAAGAAAAAGAAGTACCTCGTGGTAGGCGTGACATGGAAAGCTCCAATTCATTTAGGAACGTCAACGTGGCGTCACCTTCGTAGTCGTCCAGCGGACTGTAGAATGACTTGGAAAAGAATACAAGGCTGAGGTAATTCATGATGATGGCCGTGACGTGGTAAATGTCTGACTGGTCGATGTGCATGCCGCGTCGCGCCGCCTCCCTCATGAAGGACGTGATGCGTGTCGCCCCGGCCGTGGATGGCGCCCGCGCCCTAAGCTTCCCGACGTCCAGGTCATCCAGGATTGGCTTCATCCGATTCTCGACCCATCGCTGTATGTTGCTGCACAGCCCGCGGAAGCCCTCCACCGCCTCCGTCTCCGTCAGGTCCTTGCGCGTCGGCTGGAGCCGGAAAATCTGGTCCCTCGCGTCCGACAGCTTCTTTCCCTTCGCCCTGGCCTGCCCTCGCGCCTCGGCCAGGTGCTCCTGGGTGCTGGCCAGTTCCCGCTTGAGCTCCTCCACCTTGGCCGTCAATTCCTTATTCGCCGCCTCCTGAGTCTCGAGCTCCAGCTGCCGCGAGTCCAGGACGTTTTCTGTAAACTGTCGGAGACGGATCTCGTCCTCTAGCCTCTGTTCCAAGCTGCTGCTGCTGTCTGATGGTGATGAGGTTCCACCAGTCGCTGCTGCGGCGGCGGCGGTTGTGGTGGCGCCATTTGCGTCGTCGTGGATTCTGGATTCGTCTTGGCCCATGGTGTCGTCGGGGTGTTCTGGAACTGGGAGCGTACCCTGGGCAAAGTTATCGGCCATCTTCAATAGAGCCTCCATGATGAGAATTTTTTCTTTCTTTCTTTCTTTCTTGTTCGGCTAGACTTGATATGTGACTTGAATTTATTTCTTTTGACGCTGATGATGACGATGACGACGATTATGGTGATGATGACATGCGGCAGAGTAGTAGCAGTAATAATTTCGATAGCGACGACTAATGAATGGTCAAGTTGTCGAAAGGGGGCAGAGCAAGCGCCAGTCCGCGGACAATGGTGATCTGGGACTGGGACGATGGTGACTGGAGGAGATTGCTATTGGTGCAGGATCCAGGTGACCAAGGCCGACGACTTTCTGTGATACGCTCATGACGTCTTGGGATGCAGCCTCACTTATTTTTGCTTGGTTATAAACATCCCCCAGGGCTCGGCTGTGTTTAAGGCACTGTAAGGCATTTAAGGCATCCAGCCACCTGCTGCAGGTTTCCGGGCGTTGCTGTCGTATTTGCTTCTGCGTTTTAATGTGCATTGTGTGCGACTGTGTGTGCGTGTGCTGTGTGCTGTGTGCTGTGTGCGTTGTGTGTGTGTGTGTAATATGTGTCGGTCAGCGATGCCCAAGCCGCCCAACTCCACCGTGGCCCGTATGCTGCAAAGTGATCTGCATGAAGGCCCAACGAGAGGCCAGCATTTGTCGCGTGTCTCCTTCCGTGGGATGACCAGTCGTGCTTGGCCACCACCTGTATTACTGCGTACCTGGCCAATTTCGAAATAGTTAGACGCCTTTTGCACATTCGACAATAAACAACGGCCCCTCACACCGTCACCGTCTTATCGACAACGCCGAATTGATCCTCGGGGCAACACAAATGCTCTTCAAGGATCAAGGAAATAGCAAGGTGATAGGACCCTGAAGCGCGCTTGTGCCAAAACAAGAAAAAAAGAAAAGAAATAAAGTGTGACTGTCAGAGTTGGGATTTCAGGTATGGCATACTCTGCATAACAGATGTCAGCTAACCCGGACCTCTTGGATGACTCTTTACGACAAGGCAACCACAACAGCAGCAAATATCGTCCCTATTGACAAACAAACCTTGCCCCTGGGGTTTCTGTGGGAACAATGCTCTGGAGCAGCGCAGAAAGTGACAATCCAAAGTACGAGTACGTGGACGACGAGTACGTGGAAAGTGAAATGAAGGACCGAAGGATTATCGTGTCGATAGATTTTGGCACAACCTACTCTGGTATCGCATGGGCCGAAACTAGCAGGGTAAGAGACATACTGGACACAGGGTATGCTGCTTCGCGATGAAAACATGGGGATGCTGACTTGCACCAAAGCCGGATGTCCAGCACGTCATCTCGAACTGGCCGGCCACTGCCTCCTTCAAGAACAGCGCCAAGGTTCCGACAGAGTTGCGGAGAGTTGCCACTGGGTGGCAATGGGGCTTCCAGATACCAGAGGGGGCAAAGAGGATTCGCTTCTTCAAGCTGTAAGTCCCAGAAAAACCCGACATACCCTGGAGATCTCTGCGTGTGTGTTCGTCCAAGTAATCTCATCTTGCTGTTCTCTTATAGGAAGCTGGATGATCCTTCTATACAGAACAAGGATGGGGAGACTCCGGAGGAGCTGACGAAGGTATACCTTTCGTGTCTCCACGAACATTTTATCAGTGTGCTGGAGAAGCGACTGTCGCCAGGGGTGGTCCGATCGACGCCCATGGACTTTGTCGTCACCGTTCCTGCTATCTGGTCCAACGCGGCAAAGGAGGCAACTGAGAGAGCAGCAGCCATGGCGGGATTTTGTGGAAACCAGAGGATCCAGCTGATTACTGAGCCAGTAAAGTTCAACATCATCCTGTGATGCCAGGAAATACAAGCTGACAAGTCGCAGGAAGCCGCAGCCCTGTGCACTTTGAAGAACCTCAGCCCATCGACCTTGCAACTCGGGCGGCGATTTGTCGTGTGCGATGCTGGAGGAGGAACGGTGGACCTGATCACCTACGAGGTCACTGAAGTTGGCAAGCTTGAGTTAAAAGAGGTCACCGAGGGTACTGGCGGAAAGTGTGGCTCCTCCATGCTGAACAAGAGGTTCCGTCGACACCTGAAGCAGGCCCACGGAGACAAGTACTGGACTGATGACAGGTTGGTGCTTGCTCTCAATGAGTTTGAAACGGTACGTGTGGTCCCCTGATATTTGACTGTTCAAAAACGGCGTTTGCTCAGAGTCCTATGCAGTTTAAAAAGAGCTTCTCGCCCAAGGGGGAGCCGGTGACGCTCAAGGTCGAGCCTAGCCTGGGGATAAAGCGTAATCGATACACCATGCCCCAGGAGGACATGAAGAACATGATTTTTGACCCCATCATGAAGGACATCATATGCCTGGTCAAGGAGCAACTGTCCATGGCTGGTGACGAGGTGACTGCCGTTGTCTTGGTAGGCGGATTCGGTCAAAGCCGCTACCTCCGATCCAAGGTGCGAGAATCCATCGCTGCCGGAACCCAAGTCCTTCAGCCTGAGAATGGCTGGACGGCTGTTGTCAAGGGTGCCGCTATTCACGGACTTGCTCAGTATGGGCCTGCGATGGCCTCAGTCGGTATTGCCTCTCGAGTTGCCCGACGATCATACGGCACGTGTCTTTTGGCCAAGTATGACATGTTGAGGCACAACCCAAGAGAAGCGTAAGTCTTGAGTCAGCCAGTCATCACTGCGTATAAATCTGTTAACGCCGATGCAAGGTACTGGTCGTCCAAGGAAGAGGAAATGGTCGTGAACGAGATGCTGTGGTTCATACGCAAGGTACGTCTGCCCCGGCACCCTCACTCGTCGGCGAGGTTGGCATCGTCTTCTAATACAAACGACGGATCGTAGGGTGAGTCATACCCAGAAGGAAAGCCATCCACCATCGAGTATCAATGCGACATCCCCGTGTCAGGCTACGGTCATGAGCCGCAGACCGAGATCGAGATATTCTGCAACGACGATGCCGAGCCTCCCATACACGTGGACTCTGCCACCCGATGTATCGCGACACTTTCGCTTGATATGAACAAGGTCTCCGATTCGGTCAAGCGGGACTCTTGCATCACACGCATGGGCTACCATCGATACTATTCCCTAGAAGGGGCGATCGAGGCTAGATATGGGTCAGCGAAAATCACGTACGCGGTCAAGCTTGGAGGTATGCAGTGACATCGTTCCCCAAATTGCCCATCACCTGCTGACAACTCTCCAGGAGTGACCCACGACATGGTCACAGTCAAATACGAAAACTAGCTCCATCTTGGAAAAGAGAGCAGGCGAGAAGGCGGATACAAGCATCAAGCATCAAGCTGTTGACAACACTCAGAAATGGTGTAGGTAAAACAGAACAATGTTCAACAGTGTTGTTCGGGATGTCGGGTGGTCATAGGGCCGAGGGGATTTATCTCGAGGCCCTGCCGGACATCAGTAGCATCGATTTCAATTGTAAATTTGTTTTTGAGACGAAGAAAATCAAGAATGATGAGCGCACCTGTTTGTAGTGCTTTGTACCACTTGCCCAAAAAACCACTTTAGAGCTCTAGAGCTGGGCGCCACTGAAAACGCCTGGTCATGTGACTTCGCGTTGCCCCTCGTCACCCGGATCGTCGCGTCCACCCAGTGAATGTTTGTTGCTCGTGAATTTTTGAATCTCCAACCAGAGCTGGACCTCCAGCACGAGTGTTTGAATAGGTCCGCGGACCACGATGCCGAGACGACAATGGCAAATGCCTCAGCAGCCAGAGGCTTCGATGCCGATCTCGCCAATGGCGCCCCTCCTCCGTCCACTTTAGCTGCCCAGCTGGTGGAAGACATCTCGCCTTCGACCAAGTCATCCCGATCAGACGAGAATGCCGAACTCAAAATCCATTTCAGCACGATCCAGAGTGTCAAGGACAACCCGGACCTCCTCAAGACCACCGAAGAAAGGATAGAGCACAACCATATGCTCATCTATGTCTACTCCCGTGTCGTCCTCGAAAACGTCAAACTCGACGACCCATTCTTAGATCGAAACCACGTCCGAGCCGAAGTCTTGAAGGCTATAAACTTTCTGAGGTTTACCATAAAAGAGACGCCCTCAGTTCTTGCTTACGCCACAGAGCAAGATGGGTTTCTTTTCCGGGGGAAAGAGCCGTTGTGGATCTGGCTGCTTCCCCAGTTTCTTCGTATGCTGGGGCATCCCCAATGCTTAGAGCTACAAGGTTCCATTGAAGGCTTTTTGCAGTACATATTTCTTGTTGCTTCCCGAAGTGAGGATCTCAGGGAGATAGTGCCTCACTTGGGCTCGTACTTTAGAGCTTCGTTGACTGGTGAGTCGCTTTTGTTCCAAGAGCTACTGCCAGCTACCCCTGCTAACCAGGCCAGGCCTCCTTGACCACTTACAAGACGCATCGCTCCCACCTTCACACAAAGATTTTGCTTCGGATATCATGCTTCCTCCGAGAGTTTCATTGCTCCAAATACTCGGCCC
This sequence comes from Geosmithia flava, assembly GCA_900188565.1. NCBI lineage: Eukaryota > Fungi > Ascomycota > Sordariomycetes > Hypocreales > Bionectriaceae > Geosmithia > Geosmithia flava. The sequence goes on from FYEV01001811.1 coordinate 62,779, forward strand.
TGAACGGGGAAGCTGCATCGTCGACATAGCATACACAGTCCCACGGGTATTTCAAGCCCTGAGGCAAGCATATAGCTTGGCCAGGGTCCTGGCATACCCAGTCACATCGAATGACCCGTCCTTTCTGTCCGCTGTCCCCTGGCCTGAGACAGGTGGCTGGCTCTTGGATGCGCTCATGGACCTTCGACTTGTCCAAAAACGATGGGAGGCGACCTCCCTGGGCCAGCCAATGTTCGTCATCGAGATGATGCAGGACATCTTGAATAGTCCTGCTAATTGTGTGGAAATGTTCGGCTCTGCAAAAGACAAAGCATATACGCAACTCATATTGGTATGCAGTGATTTGATCTCATCCCCAGGAGATCTAGTCACGCCAGATGATCCCGGAGATCACGCTCGGCGCACTTTGTGCAAGGCTCTCCTTTCAATCGCCCAAGGATCTCTCCATAGCAGGCCAATTGGCCGCTTGGCTGAGTCAAGGCTGGTAAGCGAGCTCGATTTGCTATCACTTCAGTATCCCACCGTGGGCGAAAACACAGACATCTGGGTAAGCAGCTACCATTCCTTATTATCATATGATATTCAATTTTATCTGACATGAGTATAGAGATGTGCCAAGTTGCTCGAGCGAACTATACATAAGGAGCCTCCTCACACTCTGGAAAGATCTGATCCACTATACCAATTTCAAGACGACCAAGTATCCAGATGGGTTGGTATGATTGACCTGGGGTCTGGAGATACACATCAACCGCGCCATTTGTCAAAGAAGGCAAAGTCTTCCTCCTCAGATCCCAGTGTGAGGAACCACATACAGGATATCTACCGCGCTTTGCAGATTAATGATTCATGTTCTTCCGAAGACAATGACTTGAGTGGGTTCCAAAAGAAATTTCTGTGAGTATCCCCCCCCTTTATCATTCAACTCATGCTAATAGTATCTAGCGGAGCATTCGAAACTGCAGATGAAGCTTCTCAGTGCCTTGCGCTTGTGACCTTGTCACGGGGGTTCTGCGTTATCGACGGAGCGGTGTCTACGACCCGGTCACGACCCATACCTTATCGGAGCTCAGGCTGCCCGATATGCAGACCCACAGGAGCCGAAATGTCCGCAATACCGTCAGACAATCCGTATAAAGGCGTTTGGTTTGAGACCTTTTCAAATCTCATTCAATGTTCAGCGTTCTTGGGTTCAAGAAGAACGAGAATTGTTGGCATGCAAGCTCTGAAAACAATGGTCCTCCACTGCGAGACGGCAGATTTACTCCACCTCGAATCCTCGGTTGCTGGGCAGTGGTGTATTCAATCGTTGAATAGCTCAGTCCGGGAGCTTCGAATAGCTGCTGGAAGGACCCTCATGACCTTCTTGGTCCCCAATGGTGTGACTCAAGATGAGGCTACGATGCCGTCCGAGATCTTTGAACGGAACCGCCAAAACGCGTTTGCGATTCTAAAATCCATATCAGAAAAGCAGAATCCGCATTTGACCGAAACCTACATCATGACGTGGGGTCAGCTTGGTCGCGTTGTCGAGGAAAATGAACTCAATTTGGTCCTGATTCAACTTCTCGAATACCTGGGAGACAGCAATAATGTGGTGTCGGCATTTGCATTTAACGAAATTCTCAAGCTTTCCGAGAGCCTAGGAACAACCCCAAGGCGATTGCTCGACCCGTATTGGAGAAGTCTGGCTTACATTGTCACGAGAGACATGGTCCGACGCCCTCAGAGGAGCCGTGCAGTGGCAGAGCTGCTGCAACTTTCTGTCAACGAACTCCTGCTGCTAATCCAGGCTCACGCGCTTCCGTGGCTGGTTTTGTACAAGAAGAAGGATATTATTCAGAAAATTGCAGAAGCTCGACAAGAAACTGAGACTTGGCGCCCTCTCATGGACAGCATGAACTTGGCTACTACACTGTCCAGGCTGCTCGTGCAAGAGACTGAGGATATCGAAGGGTTTGCAAAGTCGTGCCTAGCCGAAATATCACCCCATTTCGACGCGCAGCCCTTGTCGGACCTACTACGTTCAGAGCCTGTTCTTACCATCATGGAACTACTTAAAGCGGCTGGAGATGCGGACCCTTCGCGGAAGGCACTTGTGAGTACCTTTGACCTAACTGTAGCGTTTCTCTTTAAAGCCCACTGACACGTAGCATATAGCCACGGAGAGCGCTGCAAACGATGGCAACCATGGTGGCCACCAACAGCAAAGAAAAGAACAGAAAAGGGAACGTCATCGGCCGCTTCTTGCAGCCGTATCTTTTGGGATTGATGGCTCGGTTCACGGACGTCATCAGCGACTCCATGTCCACCAGCCCGCCAATCATGGAACAATGCCGGTGTATCCTCGCTATGGACGAGATGATTAGGCTGTGCCACGGGTATTCGAGGATCGCTCGACCGCAGGTTTGTTTATCCCATTTATTATCGACCTTGACTGTCTCTAACAAAAAACGGTAGATTTCTGCCTGTCTAATGTCAGCCCTTCCACAAGACGCCTTGAGGCGGGAAGCTTTCGTTTGCTGGTCATCAATGATTTCCAACCTCGAGGAAGAAGACGTTGAAGCTCTCCTTGAGACTACATTCTTTATTGTTCACCGGTATTGGGAATCCCTGGATAGAATAACAATGGGCGTTGTCGAAGATATGATGCGCTTCCTTGTGTCTACCTACGAATCCTCTTTGAATAGGTACATCACCAAGTTGCCATCGCTCAACGGCCTGACTGGGTTGAAGGACGTGGTGGCAAAGCTGGATGATCTCCGGCCTACACTCTCCCCCGAGGCAGCGTTTGACATTTTCGCCCAGCGTATCCGCAACGACAGCTCCGGAGTCGTCCATTTGGCACTATCGGAACTTGTTCCGTTTCTGAAAGCCAATCAATCTGCCCTCTATGCATCTGTCATCAGCCAACGTCCAGACTCCGCCATTACCACCCTTCTTCGAGCCCTCCTGGACTGCACCTCCAAGTACAACGGGATTCAGCCTGATGTCTCGAGGCTCTGCATGGAGTGCCTTGGCCTCGTCGGGTGCCTTGATTCGAACCAAGTCGAAACTGTGCGCGAACAACGGTCTATTGTCATTCGCAGCAACTTCGAGGTGCCTGAAGAGGGCACAGACTTCGGCCTTTTTGTCCTGGAAGAAGTGCTTGTTCCTGCATTTCTGTCTGCAACGGACACCCGTATCCAAGGCTTTCTATCCTACGCGATGCAGGAGCTTCTCGACCGTTGTGATGTCAAGGCAGCGTGTGCCATGCAGAACACGGGTATGCTCGGAGGTAACGACATCTACCGCAAATGGACCTCAATGCCTGACGCTATACGAGAGGTTCTGACGCCTTTTCTCTCCTCGAGATATGTGCTTGCGCCTCTGCCCCCGGTCAATGTGGAATACCCCATCTTCATCCCAGGGAAACCATATGCCAACTGGTTGAGGTCTCTCGTAATAGACCTTCTTCGCAAAGGGCAGAACCCAGTCGCAGATATGATCTTTGAGCCTCTCACACGTGTCATCAGGGTCAAGGATCTTTCACCTGCCGAATTTTTGCTCCCATATCTTCTCTTGCACGTCCTTCTTGGAAACCGAAGCACCGAGGACGAAAAGCGAGACGTCTTGGCGGAGATTGAGCGAATATTAGCTCATCGACCAGCGGACGACGCACCTTACGCAGAAAAGGAAGACAAGAAGCGATACTATCATGTAGGTTTACTGATACATTCACCGAATAATATCGTCGAGTATGAGCTAATCCGTCGTGAACAGTCGGTATTTCGAGTTCTTGACTATGCTATGAGGTGGGTGCAACACAAACGGTCGGCGAGCAGGATGTCACCAAGCGACAAGAAAAATGTGGAAAGAATACAGCTCGTTTTGGACTCCATCCACCCGGACCAGATAGCACAATGTGCTATCGACTGCAACGACTATGCACGAGCGCTCTTCCATTTGGAGCATCATGCCCAAAACATGGAGCGCCAGAAAAGAGAACCGGGTGAGCGGACAGAGTTGCTGCAGAAGCTGCAGGATATCTACGCCAACATTGACGAACCAGACGGGTTGGAGGGTATATCTGCACATCTGCCTGCACTGGACATCAAACAGCAGATCCTGAGTCACAAGAAAGCAGGCCGGTGGACTGCAGCGCAGACGTGGTACGAGATGCAACTGGCGGAGAAGCCTGATAACCCAGAAGTGCAACTGGAGCTTCTTCATTGCCTCAAGCAGGCTGGCCAGCATGGTAAGTCGCCTGTCTCTCCCGAATTCGCATGTACACGAAATGCTGACTGCTGTGGCATCTAGACGTCTTACTCAACCATGTGGACGGTATTCGGATCAATGTTTCAAACGTCAATAAGATCACGCCGTTCGCCGTTGAAGCTGCCTGGGTCACGGGCCGTTGGGAAAGCTTGACAAAATTTACGAGCCGTTTCAACGGCAGCGTGACTCAGGACTTTAACATATCAGTCGCCTCCATTTTCGAGTCTCTTCGCAGGCACTGTGGCACGGAGGAGCTGAGCAAGTTGATCGCCGATATACGAGAAAACATTGCGGCCTCGATGAATACCTCCGCAACAGCCTCTCTACAGTCCTCACACGAGCAGCTATTAAAGTGCCATGTATTGACAGACTTGGAGTTCATCATCGGTGCAAAGGCAAAGGACGAGAGCGAGCACAGAAAGGCTATGGAGCTGCTCGATGGACGCATAAATCTTCTTGGTGCATACTCAAACGACAAGCAGTACATTCTAGGAATACGCAGAGCAGCCATGGGGATTATGAAGTAAGCCCCCATCCATCCCACCCATCTCCAACTAGCAGTAGCCCTCCCCCCTATGAAGTAATTACTAACTTATAACAGAGACAAATTTTCCGACGCGGATATCTCCGCCTTGTGGCTGTCCAGTGCCAGGCTGGCACGCAAGACAAACTTGCTCCACCAGTCGTTCAATGCAGTTCTGCACGCGTCCAAACTCGACGAGGACGCGGCAACCATTGAGAATGCAAAGCTCCTCTGGAGGGACAATCATCACAGGAAGGCCATCCAGATTCTACAGGGTGCTATTGAACGCAACAAATTCATGACACAGACTGGCGCGACTGGGGCTTCCTCGAGTGTGTCTAGCACCGCCAAGCTCACCTCTGACCAGAAGCTACTCACGGCACGAGCACAGCTCCTTCTGGCAAAATGGCTGGATGCAGCTGGCCAGACGCATGCTACTGCCCTACGCGAAAAGTACCAGCAACCGCCAAAGACCATGGCCATGTGGGAAAAAGGCCACTATTACCTCGGACGTCACTACAAAAAGGTTCTCGAAGCGGAAAAGCCGCTCCCCAGCGATGATCAGACGGACAACTACGTGACCGGAGAGATAGCGCGGCTGGTCATCGAGAACTACCTCAGGTCACTCAACAACGGCACCAAGTACCTGTACCAGACCTTGCCGAGGATTCTTACGCTTTGGCTTGACACTGGTGCGCAGGTGGACAAGCCCCCCGACGGCAAGATGTCGCTCACTCGCGAGCTTCAGCGGCGTCGGCTGGAGCAGCTGAATTTGCTGCATGCATTCCTGGACAAGTACATCCAGAGACTCCCCGCATACGTCTTTTACACTGCGCTCCCCCAGATTGTGGCACGAATTGCACATCCAAACCAGAATGTCTATCAGCGGCTGTCACAAATCATCGTCAAGGTCGTCGAAGCCTATCCTCGACAGGCATTGTGGAGTCTCATCGGGATCATGACGACGCGCCAAGTAACCGAACGCAAGGCACGGGGTACGCAGATTCTGCAGACGCTACGAAACGGGTCAAAGGCAGTGGAAGGCGCATCGCTTGACGTCAAGGGCCTGATAAGGATGGTGGAGAAGCTGGCGCGTGAGCTTCTCTCGGCGTGCCACAATGGCGAATTCCATGGAAACAAGACGGTGCATGCCAGCCTTACAAGGGACCTCCGATTCAATCACAAGTGCACGCCCTGTCCCCTGGTCGTGCCAGCGGAGAGCTTCCTGACGGCTACACTTCCAGCGGTATCACAGCACAAGAAACGGCACAAGGCCTTCTCCAGTGACGTGGTGACGATCGACGGCTTCCTGGACGACGTTCTGGTCCTCAGCTCCCTTGCTAAGCCGAGGCGCCTGACGGCAAGAGGAACGGACGGCAAGAGCTACATGCTCCTGATCAAGCCCAAGGACGATCTCCGGACAGACCAACGTCTCATGGAGTTCAACAGCATGATCAACCGTTCCCTGAAGCGTGACGCCGAGTCGAGTCGGAGACAGCTGTACATCCGCACATATGCGGTGACGCCGCTGAACGAGGAGTGCGGTATTATCGAATGGGTTCCCGGTATCAAGACAATCCGCGACATCCTGCTGAACCTATACTCGTCACGCAAGATCTACCCAGACTACATGACGCTGAAGCAGCTCATGGAGGAGGCGTCGGTCTCGGAGAGCCGGATCCGGATCTTCACCGACGACGTCATGGGTCGGTTCCCGCCAGTGCTCCACCTGTGGTTCATGCACCAGTTCCCCAACCCGTCGGCGTGGTTCGCGGCGCGGCTGCGGTACACACGGTCGTGCGCGGTCATGTCGATGGTGGGTACGATCCTGGGCCTGGGCGACCGGCACGGCGAGAACGTCAACCTGGAGGAAGGAAACGGCGGCGTGTTCCACGTGGACTTCAACTGTCTGTTCGACAAGGGCCTCACGTTCGCCAAGCCGGAGCGGGTGCCGTTCCGGCTGACGAACAACATGGTGGCGGCCATGGGTGTGCACGGGTACGAGGGACCGTTCCGCAAGTCGTCGGAGCTGACGCTCAGCATTCTCCGGCAGCAGGAAGAGACGCTCATGACGATTCTCGAGTCCTTCATCTACGACCCGACGTTGGACCTGCAAAAGGACAAGAAGGCCTCGCGCAAGGCCGACAACGGTGTCAAGCTGCAGCCGCAGAGCGTCGTCGACAGCATCAAGAGGAAGGTTTCTGGTCTGCTTCCGAATGAGACGATCCCGCTCGGTGTGGAGGGTCAGGTGGATGAGCTTATCAAACAGGCTGTGGATCCGAGGAATCTGACTGCCATGTATATTGGATGGTGTCCTTTTCTGTAAGCTGCTGATGAGTTGGATATATTTGTTCTTCCCTGCTCCTTGTCGTTCCTGGTTCATTTGTTCTTATTGATTTTTGTATTTATTTCCTCTTTGTATTGTATTTTTTGAGCGGCATGTACTGGTATATGAGGGTTTGGGGACGGTTTGGTTCACGAATGTGCATATAGACGGTAGACTAGGAAAGGAAATAAGTGTTTCTACTATTGAAACTTGATGAGACGAGATTGAAGAAATAGAATCATGGTTATTGTGTGATGCGCGTCGGACTTCTGTGATTGATCATGATGTCGGGGTTACCCTGTGTATTGGGCTTCACGGTCGCGACGGAGGAATTACGACGGAGACGGATGAATGATGTGTGAGCGCAATGTAGCATTTCTACCAATTCTGGTATTATCTTTCTATTGGTATTACTGTAATACTTGTGCTTCATCAATCGATCTGGGACGAAATTAATGAAAGCAACATAGATGGTGGAAAGCTACGAATAGACTGACGCTATGTATACATGTACTCGTAGCGAATTTTGCTCACTCTGGATGAAATCGTCAGTAGAAGAAGAGATTTTGAGTAGACTTCAACATGTTAAAATCTTTCCAATTCTGATTCTTCATTCAATAAACCATCGTAAATACCGTGACCTCGAACCCGGTATATATTATCATCATTGTCGTCATCTAGTGAACAGGAAAAGTCGCAAATTGCCCAAGGCGAATAATTGGGGCGTTGGCAAACCGTGACGCCAGGCAGCAGGAGCGCCCCCCCAACGCGAAAACGCGTGACTGCCTGTCTCTCCTTGGAGCTCTAGAGTCCAGAGGTCCCGTCCTCCGCTCCTCCCCCGTCCTCAACTCACCCTTGGTTTGCTACAAAATTCTTCCAAACGAGGACCCCCCATCGCCTTGACGCATGCAAACTGTCGGAAGTATTTCTTGTTAGGTGGTATTCTCATCTCTTTTTTATCATAGCATACTTTATTCGGCGCGGTTTCTCTTTTTTTTCCTCACCCGCCGTCTCTCGTACGATTTACCTTTCAGGCCTAGAGCTGCACCTACGACGTCATCCACCCTCAGCTCAAGTTTGAACTGCGCGCGCGCCGAAAGGATTCAAGATGCCTGAGTATCGCATTGGTAAGTCATTGCCCTCATGAATGAAGTTGTCTACTGGATCGATTTTTTACCCTGTGATTTTCTTCATTATTTATATTCTTTTTACCTTTCACCCGTCCTAACAGAAATGAACCTATAGAGGTCTCGCCCAACAACCGTGCAGGTTGCAATGAGACAGTATGCAAGAAGAATAAAGAGAAGATCACCAAGGGCTCCCTTCGTTGGGGCACATGGGTAGAGATTGCGTCGCTAGACCGCGCGAGTTGGCAGTGGAGGCACTGGTAAGCGTTCCTTTTTGCACCGATTATATGCTGCTCCTGTTCGTGACTGATGCTCACACAAATCGCGACAGGGGATGCGTTTCTGGTGCCGTCGTGGCTTCGGCCCAAGAGCTCGCTGCCCAGCCTGATGGGGGCTATGACTTCGATGCCATTGATGGCTATGATGAGCTCAGGTGAGTGCGATGCATGTCTGAAATAAACGACAGGAAAGTCCTGTATCTGGCTGATTAGCTAACATTTCTCCTGCCGCTCAGCGACCAACCCGATGTGCAAGCCAAGATTAGGCACGCCATTGAGCAGGGCCATATTGATCTGGAGGATTTCAAGGGTGTATGAACACCCCACCCCTTCTGCCCCGTCTTTTTTTTTCTACTCAGAAGCTGACATGCGCAACATCAGGACCCCGAGAAGTGCAAGCCTGGTGAAAAGGGCCTTTGGCTGAGCAAGAAGGAGAGAGAGGCCAAGGAGGCGCGAGAGGCGGAAGAGGACGAGGAAGAAGCCTCCCCTCCCAAGAAGGCCAAGCGTGGCCGTAAAGCTCAAGACGATGAGGACGAAGAGGAACCCAAGGCGAAGAAATCTCGCAAGTCGGCTACCGGGAAGTCTGCCGCTGCTACTAAGGAGAAAGAGCCGGCTGCTCCTGCTAAACCTGCCCGCGGTCGTAAACCAGCGGCCAAGAAGGCAAAGGAGGAGTCGGAAGATGAGCAGGAGGAGGAGGAAGATGAGGAAGAGGACAAGAAGCCAAAGAAGAAGGCGGCTGCTGCCCCCAAGAAGGCGGTTGCTGCCCCCAAGAAGCGCAAGTCGGCGGCCACGGCGAAAGTGGAGGAGGAACCCGAGGAGGCTGAGGAGGCTGAGGAGGAGAAACCCAAGCCAGCCAAGAAGGGCAGACGTACCTCCAAGGCCAAGGAACCTGAACCTGAACCTGAAGCAGAGCCCGAGCCCGAGCCTGAGTCGCCGGTTGAGAAACCCGCCAAGGGTCGCCGTGGTCGTCCTCGCAAGTCTTGAGTCTTTGTTGCCTTTGGTTTCACAAACCCACGGGGTTTGAGGGCGATGGCTATTACTGGGTGTTACTTTTTGAGGGTGTATTTTGATCCCATGTACATTAAAAACTTGTTTGTCACATTTTGCGGGGAAGCTGGCCCTGACCAATTGATATAATAACCAATGTATTACAACGTGCTTCTTTTTGTTTTCCTGGCTTCCGGCAATTGTCTATCACTGATGAGTCTGGGGAAGAAGGTCAGAGGACGAAGTGAGATGAGATAAAACACGAGAAAGGAATGAAATGAAGGACAGGCATTGCGTGTGCAGGGGTTACAATGTGAGTATTAGTATAAGCCCGTTCCTCTCAGTCCAGCCTGGTGGATACATCCTTCTGAGCCGCCGAACCGTTGGACCTTCCTAAAACATGATGTTGAGGTGTCCGCATGGACGAGCTTATTGGAGCGCAATGAATCCTGCAGTTTTGCTCTTATTCTCTCATGATCTTGTACATAATCAAATCTACGCCACGCCATAATTTACTTGTTGATTGATTTTGCCTCCTGCAGGAAGAGGAAAGGTGGAACTAGATGGATGTTTCAGAGTTTTGAGAGATTGATGGGCATATGCGGTTCCTGCAGGTCATGGACTAACACGAACACCACTTTGTGGAATTGTCCTCTTTGAGGATAACTGTGTACAATTCTGCTCAGTTTGAGGACCTTCTCTAGCTACAAAATATTCCGTTTTATCGCATTTGATTCTCTTACTGTATATTTTGCAATCGAAGTAGTTTTTGTATTTGGATTGCTACAAGAAAAGGACCAAAGCATTGCGCAAAAGGGTCATTCAACCAACATCTGATGATCTCCACGATCCTGTCAGACAACTTACACAGTAAGGCAACCTACCAACACACTAACCAACAAGACCAACAGATAGTAAGAGCATTGTGTACCAAGACGGCAGGTGTAAGAATCTTCAAACATGAGCCGATTTCCTCTACGCACTCTACACACTTCAGCTTTGGCGTAAACTAATATCCACGTGCAGTGCCATGATGGGGTTTCGTAGGAACGCTTACGGCAGAACATGGCAGTGTGCAATCCTTTCCCACCATCCAGCATCACTCATATCCTCAAGATGTTGAAGAACCTCAATTCGTCAAAGATCATCGGTGTAAATGGTGTATAAAGAAGGTCGTGAAGCATCACCACCTCGTCTCTTCTCTATCCTTCAGCAGCAGCTTCATTCTCTCCTTTATCCAATACATTCATTTTTTACACACACCCACACTCATTACATCCCAAGTCTTTTGACAAGACAAACCCTCTTTTACAATGTTCTCCTCCAACATCATCATCTCCGCCCTCGTGGCCAGCCTCGCGTCCGTGACCCCCGCCTCCGCAGCGCCTCACCTGATCGCCCGCAACGGCACGGACGTCTACACGCCCTACAGCGGCGACGGGTCCACGGGAGCTGGCTGGCCCTCTCTCGACTCGTGGAGCACCTTTGACTCGCTGTGGGCCGCCAACCAGGAGGCCATGGCGAGCAGCTGCTCGTGGAACGGCTGGGGCGAAGACAACACCCCCGACGAGGTGGCCGCCATCCAGTCCGCCATCACCCAGGTGGCCGGGGAGACGGGCGTAGACGACCGCTTCATCCTCGCCATAGTCATGCAGGAGTCCAAGGGCTGCGTGCGCGTGCCCACCACCGACAACGGCGTTACCAACCCCGGCCTCATGCAGTCGCACAACGGGTCCGGCGACTGCACCGGCCTGACGCCCTGTCCGTCCGACACAATCGTGCAGATGATCCGCGATGGCACCGCCGGCACCGATGCAGGAGATGGCCTCCAGCAGACGCTCGCTGCTACTACCGCGGAGACGGCCGAGCCCGGCCAGGCTGTCTATGCGGCTGCGCGCATGTACAACAGTGGCTCTGTCGACTATGCTGACCTCAATGATGGGATCACGAGCACTGCCTGCTATGCTCAGGACGTTGCTAACCGACTTATGGGCTGGTCCCTCGGTGCTACGGCTTGCTCCGCTTAGGTTGGTGGTGTTGTGGGCACGCCCTGGTTGGATTGTTGATTCTTTCTCGCATATACTTTTTCGTTTTCTGTATATTTAAACGGGGTTCCCTAATTTATTTGTCGCGGAGGACATGCCTAGACTAGTCTTTATGAACCTCTGTTCTATAAATACATACCCCCCTTGTTTATTTCCCTATCCGTTCTTTATAACCTACGCTGCGACCTCGTCTACGATTTCGTTTTTTCCACTCTGCCCTATGGTTCCGATGATTGATGTCTCGTATAAAGTCTGAATGGCCAATTACTAAGGCGGGTTTACCCGAGGGAAAGATGACGCCGGTTTGAAAACATTTCAAGCATATAGGAGTGTCCCTATGGCCTCGCACGGTAGATGAAAATTTGGTGCAAATACTGCAGGCGGTTCTGTCATCCCCCAAAGGACCCCTTAAGTGGTCCTCATGTCCAGCAACTCGCGCGCTGTTCAATGCGCAACAAGAGAGTAAACGTATAGTGTTCTCCTCGTATGTCGCCGTGGGCGGGAAGGGGGTTTGACCAAAGATGTCCCGGCGGGCAAGTCGTGCTTTGCCGGTCGCCATGAGTAATCTGACGACACCCATATGACCACATCTCTCTGCGGCTGAGAGAGGTGTTACGCCAAAGTCATCTGTGTGGTCAGCGTCGTCCGTTTCAAGACGGAGCAGCGATGCTACGACATCCCCATTTCCATAGGAAGCGGCCAGCCAGAGCGGCGTCCTGCCGTATCTACCCGGGCTCCTGCTATTCGTCTTGGGGTCTGCGATAAGCTGTTCGACGACCGATTTATGACCTTCTTTGGAGGCTAGTAAGAGTGGTGTCAGGCCGTGACCATCCTCAGCGTTGACATTGACCCTGCCTGTATCAAGAAGCTCTTTGACGATGAGATGATACCCGGCTGAGGAAGCTACCATGAGTGGAGTCTGGCCGTTTGCACACTTCAGGTCCAGACCAACATTGCCGCAATTCGGACCTCGCAGCATTGCCCGTAGCCTTTGGATAAGGTTATGGGCTGATGCAATGTGTATCATGAATATATATGTAGTTTCGGTTTGGAGGTGAGTGTTTCCAAGAAGCACGCGGGTAACCCAATTCCATCGATACACGAGACTGTCAGATGGCCAGCTCAGGTAGTTGACGAGCTGTTCGTCTGTAAGGTTTGCCGCTTCACCCCTCTCCATGTGCTCCGCCCATGAAAATGCTGCATAGGTCAGGAAGCCGTATAATTTAGAGACCATGGGATATGAACGGTCTAGCAGCCCGCGGGAACGTTCACCTCCCCGGAAGTCATCCGCCCATACTGGGCGAAGTCCTACCCCGTCAAAGCCAAGTTCTTTCATCGCCAGGTAGCCGATGCAAATTCTGGACAAGTGGTAGTGCGCGTACCCCGCCATTTCAGACTTGGACATGGTCACCTTCATTCTTCCGGACGGAAGTAAGTTGGCGAGGGTTAACAGGCCCTTGTCGAGAAAATAGTCCTTCACAGACTGGTGGATGAACTGGACAATTTGCGAATCATGGGTTCCATATTTCTTGGTTTCCGGACCTTTGGGATTAACAACCTCAGCAAGCCCGCAGCTGAGCGCCCGGACTCTCATGCTATAGTCGCGAGTAAGGTCGTGGCCATCAAAACATTTCCGCAAAGCGAGACTCTTGCGTGGCTGGAATTCGTCTCCGACTATATCTTCAATTATCATGGCCGATTGCAGTTCCATAGGAGAAAGCGGCTGTAAAGAAAAACAGATCCACCGGATAAGTTTCATGGAAGTCTCCTTCTGTGTAATTCTTTGAACGAGTCGGTCGTAAAGGTAATCAAGTTCCGGGGGCGTCCTGTGTATCTCCTCTTCGATCTCGTCCCATGTCCACTGTTCCTGCCAGCAGTCGACCAAGCGGTCCAGAACGAGGACTGCCCATAGGAATATACCTAAAGCGCCGTTGGTAATGGCATCTCGAATCCTTGGTGGTATTGGTATGTCTTCACGCGCCGAGACCTCTTGGATGTACCGGGAAATGTCACGAGCGTTCTCCTGGTCGGGGTATACAACGAGCCCCCTTTCCAGTGCTAAAATCGGGTAGTAGCGACAAGAAAAGCATATGTGGAATTGGAGGGTCGTGTTTGGGAGCTCCTTCAGCAACGTCTGGAAGTCGCGAATCAGGGACCTGGCTTCCTTCTCGCCGCACTCGTCCAGGGCATCAACAAAGAGCCAGACCGGGCGGTCTTGTAGTATGATGGAAAGTGACGACTTAAAATGTTCCTGCAGCTCGGGTAGGTTCCATTGCCATTTGACACCGGCCTCCCCTCTTGTCTGGAGCCGTTCGACGAATGTTGCAAGTAGCTGTGGTAGTGCGTCTGGTGTGTGACGTAGGATTTGGTGAAGGAGGGACCGGAAGAATCCAAACGGCGTCCTCTGCAAATCGGAACCACGATTGTGGAAGAAGAAGGAGAGAACGATAGCGTTGTCCGGGGTGCTGGGATCGGTCTTGGTTCTTTGGAGAGCGTGTCTTAGCAACGTCGACTTCCCAGAGCCGGGCTTGCCTCGTATCCAGAGCAAGCCCCGTTTGTCCCCCGTCCAGGCCGTGTATTTCTCGTGACTGAATAGCCACTTGCAGGTGCCCTCGGTAGGTGGGTGTATATCGCTGTATCGACTGTCCATTTCTAGAAAGGCCAGAGATTGCAAGCAAGCGTTCACGTCTCGGGCTCTAGGAAGGCCGGGGTCTTTGTTTGAACGGTCGTTAGTAGGGGGAATGTCAATGCCAATGACAATACCTGTGAGATAGCAACGGCTGGACCTACCCGTGTAGACGTCGCCATGGACAGTCCCGATGAAGTAGTTTCCATCACCCCGGACATGATTCTGAGTGCCCCCAGTTACATTGTGCTGATGTCCATCACCGTGATTGCCAAAAACAGGTCCTCTACTACTCTCTGACATTATGTCGTGCAATGACAGCTTGCAAATGGGACTGTCGCCGGGTAGCGCATAGTTTGGTCGACGACAGCCAGCAGGCTCAGATGTTGAGGATGACAACAACTATCTTGTTCACGTTGGTGGGAGTCTTTTGTATCTCGGATAGCGGGGGTGACATTGGCTTACATTTCTGCACATTCGTTGGCCTCCCTCGATGTGGTTGGGCATCACCTGCAGGAAGGGGGGGAACATGGAACCAGGGCGGTAGCATTATCGAATACGTGCGGGGGGGATGAGTCGAAAAGGCCAATTGCAAACACGAGAAGTAGATCATTCTTGGGGAATTCTTTATGAGAACAACCAGACGGGATAGGCCACACTTGAATCTACATGTAAGTTGAAGTATACGCGTACTGTCTTTAGATACAGTACATGATACTGTACACGTGCAAACAGTTAGTACATGTATCAATCGCAAGTTTTTCTATATAAGGCCCACAGCGATCAACTCATCTCTCCGATTTCATACATCATACACCATACTCCTCCGTGCATACATGTACATACATATATATACTAACCCTTTAGGTTTATTATGGTTAAATGGCAATGTCGAGCACGCCCTATAACTACAGACCAGGGATTAGAAATCCTCTTATTAGTCCACCCGATTTACCCCGCCAAGTACGGACCTGGAGTACCCTAAACTATGCCGTATAAGTTCACCGCCGCCATGAATTTTTTTCTTCCCGTTCTTTTCAAAACCTCCAAGCATCAATCATCCATTGATCTACATGCGACTGCCATTGTGACTTCAGAAAAGAAAAGAAGGTGTCCGAGTGAGCGAGTAAGTGATTGAAAGGGAGAAAAGGAAGGTGAAATAAAGCCGAAGGAGAAAACAGTATGGATGCCCACCAGGTTACCTCACGAGCCCTCTACGACGATGTGGAACTTGAGATTCACAACGCCGATGACGGGGCTAACCCCGTTGATGGCACAGCCTCGGGAAATGACCTGGAGAAAACCAGGACTCGTGCATCATCGAGGAGGTCAAGGTTCACCGGTGCGGGCGATGGAATTGGTAGCGACGCCGACGACACGTACCCGGAAGGCGGCGCTCGGGCGTGGATCGTCGTCTTGGGATCGTGGTTCGCTCTCCTGTCGTCGCTGGGCCTGATGAACACAATTGCCCTCTTCCAGGCCTATGTTCTTGACCACCAGCTTCGCGATCACAGCGAGGGCACCGTGGGTTGGGTCTTCTCCATCTACACTTTCCTCGTCTTCTTCTGCGGCATCTACATCGGACCGGTGTTTGACAAGTTTGGCCCTCGATGGCTTATAGCGGCCGGAGCCGCCTTTACCGTTGGCGGCATTGTTTCTTTGAGTTTCTGCACGAGTAAGAACATGCATTCCCTTGCTAGCTGTTCTGAGACACCGAGCTGAACGGTTATACATAAGGAGGGAGAACAAGAGAAGACCGCTGACAAATATTCATCTAGAACTATGGCATTTCATCCTATCATTCGGCATCCTGTGCGGGATAGGCTCGTCCCTGATATTCACACCCAGCATCGCCGCACTGGGCCACTGGTTCAAGACACGACGGGGACTGGCGACGGGCCTGGCCAGTACGGGCGGCGGGGTCGGTGGTGTCGTCTTCCCGCTGATGCAGACGGCTCTATTTGAGCGCGTGGGCTACAAGTGGACGACGCTGGTCCTGGCACTTATCTGTTTCATAGGGGGTCTCGTCGGTCTGACTCTCGTGCGGTCGCGGCTCCCACCGTTGGTCGGCGCTTCGACGCACCCTGACTTCCGCATCTTTCGCCAGAAGACGTTCCTCCTCACCACGCTGGGACTGTTCACTCTCGAGTTCGCCCTGTTCGTGCCCCTGACCTTCATCTCCACGTATGCCGTGTCCCAGGGATTCTCGCAGTCCTTTGCCTTCCACCTGATACCCATCCTCAACGCCGGCTCCATCATCGGCCGCGCTCTGCCGGGCTATTACGCCGACGTCATCGGTCCCTTCAATACGTGCATCGGGTCCATTGTGCTGTCCATAGTGGCGTGCCTCTGCGTTTGGCTGCCGTCTGGGTCGAGCACCCCGGGCATCATCGTCTTCGCCGTCCTCTTCGGCTTCGCGTCGGGAAACAGCGTCTCCATCGCCCCCGTCTGCATTGGCAGGCTGTGTCACACAAAGGAGTACGGTCGCTACTATGCCACTGCCTACACCGTCGTCTCCTTTGCCACCCTTATCGGTATCCCTATTGCCGGCAACATTGTCCAGGCTAACGACGGCCGCTACGACGGCCTCATCATCTTCACCGGCGCCCTATACGCCATCTCCCTATGTCTCTTCGTTTGGGCCAAGTGCTCCGCCCTGGGATGGGCAAAGTGGGCTGCCGCCTACTAAAATTCACTTCTCGTGGGTTCTCCTCCTCAATTCTCCCCGTCGCCTTATCGTGGGTTTAAAACCCTCCGTCTTCTTTACATCATCTGCAGCAGCAGGGTCTATAAACACGAAAGAGACCGGGGCAAACAACGGGAACAAAACCAAAACCAAAAAGCGATGCTTTCTTCCGACACAATGTTTTTGACTATTTCAGCCTGTTTCTAAAACAACACCAAAGCAGGATCCACCATCGACGTGGATGCAGAATGACATGACGACAAATATACCTATAATGAGGCAAATGTATATATATGAGTATCCTTTCGACGCCTATAGATCTAGTTTTACATGGAATCTAATCATGAATGGAAATGAAATATTGAATGCAAAAGAAAAACGCCCAAACATGTCTGTATATATGCATAATCTGTTTCCTTCCTCTCAAAGCAGGCAACATTTGCTCCGGGACGCTTGTCCAAAACTTTTCTTTCCCTCGCCCATGACCCATGCGCTGGCCGGCCAGCCCACTTCCCTTAGGAGCCTTTCTTTTCAGACCGTCATTCTTTCCTTAGCAGGGATGTTTGACAGCTAGGTGCGCGACCGGTCCGTCTGGTTCCGGATGTGCTGGTCATGCAGCTCCTTGACAGCGGGAATAATGAGGGACTCGAGCTCCATCAGAGGTTCACCAGAGGGAATGTTACCCTCGTGGAGATGACGGACATCTTCATCAGTCCAATCGCCGGTCTTGCCGGGGACGCGCAGCCAACGGTCCTGGCGACCGGGGCTGACAAAGACAACCTCCCACTTCCGGGTGGCTAGGAGGTTGCCAATGACGAGGTGGTGCTGGTAGCGGGCCAGACTGGTGCGGGCCTTGTGGACGAGGATGGCCGGGTCGGTCTCGAGCTTGTACGAGGTTATCATGCCCTGAGGGGCCCAGCCATCGACGAGGTTCTTGAGGAACTTGGGGACGGGGTCGAGGTCGATGACGAGACGCTTGGAGCGGGGCACGGTCGGGGCGCCGTCGAAGTTGTCGAACTCCTCCTCGTCCTTGGAGGAAGAGCCGGCCGCAGCAGTGGTGGCGGCGGCTGTGTTTGTGTTTTCGGTCGTGGCGGTCGACGTGGGCTTGTTCAGCGCGGCGGCTGCATCGGTCGACTGGATCTTGTGCTCGGCCATGCGGTCGGAGGGTACGAAGAAGTCGGAAACGGCGGCGGCGAGGTACAGAAGGCTCCTGGGGCCGAGGGGCGCCATCAGGCGCGACAGAGCCCGCAGCTCGTGCAGGTAGTCGCCGATGGTGACGAAGGGGATGGTGAGAAGCAGCTTGTCGCTGCGGGCGCGGCGGTACGACCGGAGAACGTCGGCCATGTTGGCCGCAACGTCGGCGCGGGGCTGCACGCCCCCCTGGCCGTCTTCCTCAAGGAAGTCGAGGAAGCCGCCGGTCGTAGCGTGGGAAAAGTGTCGCGCATAGGGCACCAAGCTGAACTCGCGGTGCATGAAGATGACGGCGTAGCCCGCCGACAGGAAGTACTCTGCGCTCGTGGCGCCGCGGGTGCCGGCGCTGAAGTTGTCGATGAAGCGCACCGTCTGCTTCTCCAACGGCACCGTCGTGCCGCCCGACGTCACCAGCACCACGCGACGGTCCGAGGCGGCGTGGGTATCGATGAACTCGCGGGCCTGCTCGAGGTGAGCCTCCAAGTTCCGCGGGGGCGGGTTGGTGGAGAAGTAGGCGTCCTCCTCCTCGACTGATGATGGCATTGTGGAGGTGGTGGTGGTGTTGGCAGTGGTGACGGTGGTGGATGAGGGGTCGTGGGTTCTAGGTAGGTAGGTGGTGATGGTGAGGGGTCGTTGTTAGAATAGCGATGACGGACAACCTATAATGGTGGGGTGGAAAGGGTCGAAATTCGACCAAGCTTCGATGCCGATGCTGGTGCTGATGCAGATTCCGTTGTAGAAGAGAAAAAAATAGATGTAGGAGAGAGAGAGGAAGAGATGAAGAGAGCGGCATCGTCCTATTAAGTTAAACTTGAGCCATTTCGTCTCCATGGCCCTGTGCTCACAAATACGAAGCAGCTCTTGTCCCGGGGGGTTGGTTTACTTCTCTTTTGTCTTCATCTTAAGCTTGTTGATGTTTCCCCCTCAACAATTGAGCGCAGTCGTTTCATTGCGCATAACATAATGTCGAAGCCTTGTATTTTAATACACGACATAAGGAGTCTTGCCGCCCTGAATGGACTGCCTCATCCGTAGGATCTTCTCATCCCTTTGCTTCGCTACGTTTACTGCCGTTGCTTCTGGAACCTTGCTACCCTCTCCTTATGTACTCTGGTGACCACCGATATGGAGTCGATGTGGGGAACATTAGAGCGGCCTTTAAACCCAAATCAGAGGGAAAATATATCGGACATTGAAACTTCTGCTACGCGTCCCGCCTTGTCTGGGCTATCAGCATCATCAATTGAATCAATCTGCTCCGTACACACGGCAGGCTGCAGCGGCCTGGATCATATACCTAAAGTGCACGCTATAAGTCATCAACAACCACCAAAGCGTAATTGGTTTAGTGGTAAAATTCTCCGTTGCCATCCGAGCAACGTCGGGGAGCCCTGGGTTCGATTCCCAGATTACGCATCTCTTTTTGTTCTTTTTTTATTTCGTGCGCACCTACCTACCTTTTTCTTTTTTTGTTTTGTTCGGTTGCTCTGGTCCGACTCTCCTTTCGTTTGGTCTTCATCTTCAAACAATCTGAATTAACCCACGATATGTAGGTACTCGCAGTAAATGCACTGGAATACGAGTGTCGCCTGTCATGCGTCTTTCTATTTAGGACTATTGTATCGCGATGAGCCCCATCAGCCCTGCTGTGCAATGATAATTTGCGTGTGGCGTAAAAAGGACGCACAAGGTGGTAAGGGGTACGTTGGGCGGTCTCTCATCACAATGTAGCCCTTGTCTGTAAATATGCAAAGTCACATGTCCGCGTGTATTACTATGTAATACATGTAGTTCCTTAGAAAGACATTAAATGCTGCGCACCAGCGATAAGAAGGGTGACAGTGGCTATATAAGTAATTGAGGCACTAAAAGAGAATACACTCCCAGCACTGGTAATGCAGTTGTCCCCTCCGTGGTCGAAGCAAGTCATGAGTTCCAAATAAGATTTTATATCATCAGCGGTAGTCGAATTCATGACAGCACCACACGGGTTGGCAGGGGGCATAGGATCGACTTCCGACAGGACAGCGCAATTGTTATAGTTGCCCGAAGACGAGGGCGAAGCGAGAAAGGTCGCGTCCACAGTTCCCGTCACGTTGAACGTGAGACTCCCAGAAATGGAACTGCACTCGGCGCTGGACGCCGCAGCGACGAAGTCGACTTCCGGAGCTCCGTGTGCTAAAGTGAAGACGACACCGCCGCCGGTGTTGTTGAAAAACAGTACGTCGTCATCGGGTACAGGGTCAGTGGTGCAGTTCGAGTAGTCGAAGCCCCAGTCAAAGTAGTAGCGCGAATGGTTCTGGCCTTCCGGGATGGTTAAGTTTGGGACAAAAGTGACGGGGAAGACGGGTTCAGACTGCCGTAAGTTGACATTGCTAAGTTCGATTCCAGGGAAGCCGAAGGTCTCTGTCGAACTGTGGTAAGGCCACATTGTGAGGGAGAAGCCAGGGTCTAGGGTGTCGATGCGGTCTGGATTCTGGATAGCAAATACTATGGGAAATATCTCCGTGGGTGCGTAGGTGGCGTTGCGAGGGAAGACGAGGTCAACCTCTACTGTTCGAGGGACGTCTTTAGAAACCGTTGCAGCCGAGGTGAATGAGACGAGGGCCATTATAGAGCCAGTGATTGCTACAACGCGATGAGCGGAACAGACATGCATTGCGCCGGATTTGTCGCTTCCCTGCTTCAATCAAGCTTGGGCAATGTCAGAGGAGACGATGGGTGTGATGAAGTATGGGAGAGAGAAAAAATAGTTCTATGAATAGGAAATAACAAACCTACGTAGAAGGAAGAAAAATAAGGGGACGGGGCCATACTGATAAAAGGTGGAACGATCTACAGTGTTGCGGTGGCCTTCTCATAAGCCTCAGTCAGTTCATGGTACAGTTGAAATTGCACATTTGTTGGTTCTACGAGTATATACATGTATGTACATGCGTTTCATCAGCGTGCCGTCAGAGCCGCGCCAAGACGTTGCTTTTTGACAGGAAAACTAGATCGAGAATTATGGTGAACAATGACCTTGTAATCACACGCCTCATTGATATTCGAATTTCACAAACGAATGGCTAGGTGACGATACGCAGTTGTGAGGTTCCGCTGTTGTTGCAGAGCCCTCTAGCTACATGTATGCATCTATACGCGAGCTTACGAGTGCTCGTCTGTGTAGAGGATGTGCTAGGGTCTCGACAGAAGGTTGAAGCTTCATGTTATACCAAGGTCAATGGTTAAGTATGGCAAGGCTCAATCGACAGGCAAGAGAGTCCAAGTGCGCCTTAGATGCACCTCCCAGTATGCGGGATGCGTACGGCGAGGTCGTACTTGCACGGAACATGTTTTAATAGACGTGATACCTTGCGGGCATCCTCCATCCGTGTACTTGTACGAGCAGATCATCAATGCCGATGCCGTCCAACAGGGGGGAGATTAACGCAGGCATAAGATTCCAGAGCCAAAACACGTGTGCGATTCCGCATTACCATTGGCGTAGCAGTCGCACAGCTCGGTATAAGCGCTTCACCATCCGCCCGGTCGACCCACAAATTGGACCCCGGACCTATCCACTATCGCGCGTATTCCCGACAAGGCAAGTAGCTCGTACTAGTGCCCCCGGAGCCCCGGCCGAAGACATGGACAATGAAACCTTCATTTACAGCTATTTGATCTTACTATCACATCCGCAGATACGCCTTCATCCGTAAACAATTTAAACTCTGTCTACACTACTGGTTTTGTTGGTCTTCAGCTTGGCCACCTGATGACCAACGGACGTTATGCAGTTATATGGGATGCAAAGAATACAGGACCAAACATGAAGTGTTTGTCTTCCTAGCCGTCCAGAGAGAGAGGTGGCTCACTTACGTACGAGATTTATTTTCCGGTGTTTATGAGACCAGTATAAGGGTGATGGTGAGCAGAGGAAGAAAAGAAACTAGAAAGAGGGGCGAGGAAGGAACAAAGAAGTCGCAAAAGTCGGGAAAGAAGAGTTAAAGGAAGGGTAGCATACGGCAAAGTCTCCAGGCAGGCCAAATTCATATAGGTGAGGGAGGGATACGGATATCTGGACAATGCCGTTCCATCCAAACATGGGAGTTCACTTCGCACCACATCTTCTCCGTTATCGATCCAGGGCCGTGGGATGCCTTGGGACAACTTCTGGCATAGGACATCTTAGTAGAACCCATTTTTCTGCGTCGCAAGTCTTCTGGCTAGCGTATTCTAAATCAACAGGCAGGGGGTTATCAAATAATGCCAGCGGTACCACCGCGTTGAACCAATAAGCCACGTTTGAGAATCGCCGATACAGACACGATCGTAATTGACACCAAAGTGCCAGGCCACGAGTTCCTCAAGTTTGCCCATGCGATGGTACAGCGTTTTCAAGGAGTCGGTCCATTGTTGAGCTTTTGAGACGACGTCTTCGCCACTCTCGAGCGACTCGCCATAATCGATCCATCGGCGAGGGCCGACACGACCAGTGGAAGCCATTGCCAACCCGGGAACAGGGCATGAAGGCACAGGTAGAATTGAATAATTGAATGGGCTTCTGCAACTATGGCCGCCCATTAAAGTCACCCTCGACGTCCCGGACTATCGTTGTCCCCTACATGCAATGTGACACAATCAGACTCACTAATACATGTAGTACATACACTGTATGACCTCTGGTATCGATGAGAGTTCAATTCGATCACAGGGTTCCGTGCTTTCTACAACCACGATAAAATAGTAGGCAAACTTTGGTGACGGGGTATTAATACATCGATAGTTTAGCAAAAACTTGATTATGTGAACAGACACTGCTTTACTATTAAAATGTAGGACAGTGCCATGGAGGAGCGAATGCGGCCTGACCACGGTCCGCCCATGAAACGGTGGAGTGATTGGCACATACGCACTTTCTGCAAGTGTCAATGGCATCGGTACTAGATAGAACAAATTGAGACCCTTTGGGAATCTATGGCACAATTTAGGTAGAAAGTATGTCGAAAGAATCTTGATACATGTATTTTTTAGACACGTGTGGGAGGACGGGATGATGTGCACCCACACATGGATACGTGTAGATAGCTGACCTAAACCAAGTGTTGACCCTAGTACCCTGTGCCACCCTGGTCCATATTACCCTAAGATGGTCTACATGTATGTACTGTCGTAGGGATGGCCCTAAGCCCTGAGAGTATCTCAAGAAAATACATGATTGTTGTCATGGTGTGCGGTTGTGATGTCATGCGGATTGCAACGATATCAACGCTTTTATCTGGGTAACATGCGTGTTGTATCCATTGGTAAAGGACATGCATGTATGTACATGTAGCTCTACCCACAGCCGCGGTTTGACCCCATAACTTGTGAGGGCCTAGAGTACCTAAATCTCGATGCGTACAGAAATGATCTAAAAGGTGGCATGGATAATGTTTTTCATGCGTCTCCCATTCTCGAATGAAACGCCGTTGCGACGCTCCCTTGTGAATTGGTTATGAAGACGGGCTGATTTAAGCCGTGCTAACATATCCATTCAACTCTCATTTCAGGCTTAAATCTGACGCTACTACGTCAGACGTTACATGCTTCTGATGGTAGAAAGTATTGGCATGTATTGAGATCTAGTCCTAATAGACCGATAGGGATTGAAGTCAAAGTGGACGGATTGAAAATGGAGATTACCCGACGTGAAAGCTCCAGTCAATTTCACTGCCAAGAAATATCGGGCAAGTCAAAACAAGACATCAGATCACAAGGATATGCATCTTACAAAAGACGTCAAAGCAAACACAATTTGGAGACTACATCGCTTCACTCTTTATACGCTGTGCCGTCCCGCCCTTCCGCCCTTATGCAGTCCGGGAACTATGGGGCATAGGTGCATATGGTTGCAACCTTGAGGCTGGTGCTCAAGCTTCAACCTCAAAACGGACCAATGATGGACGCTATTCATATTCTGACTCTTTTCCAATACAATGCATACATTGATGTGTTTTGCTACAACCATGCATGCACATCAGGCTGGCTTGCAGATAAAACAGCGAAAACAATACACCCGCCCAATGGTTGACGGGTTGATATATACATGTACTCGACTCGTACATGTACAGGACTTACACCGGACGTCTTGTGAGGCACCTAGCGAGCTTCTCTGATACTGATAGCCCCTACAGCACTCCCCAAGATACATCACAGAAACTGCAGATTGAGATGATTTCTGGCTGGGTCTGAAGGTTGGTGAGCTGGCTTTGCACCGCGGACAGAAGCCCCCGCCATCCATACAAGGCCTTCCCCGAAGCACCCCCTTGATAGATGTATGCGGGAAAGAGTGTCTGTCACGATCATGATGCTTATTGAGAAAAGAGGGAACTGTACTACACATGGAGGTATGTCTCATCCCATAGTCCACAGTTTAGAGATTGAACAAACAGGAGAATGGATGCCACTCCTAGAAAGGTAGTGTTGTGCCAGCTAACGACACACCATGCCACGTCGTCCTCCGATACGATTAAATCTACCAACGCTCAACCTATACTTGAGGTTACATGTTTGATGTAATGAAATCCAAAGTGAACCCCATGGGTGCTGTGGCAAAATCGATTGTTTGTTCCCGCGGGCATTGGGGACACGGATTAGACCAACCATGCAGCAAGACCTGCCGGAGGGCAGCTGAATGCATGGTCATACAGATGGCACGACGAACAAGTTTATGAAAGAAGCAAAGTGAGGCTTGCACAAGCTGGAGTACATTTAGCCGCTCGGATTGGGGGGGTCTGAGGTTTTCGTTTCGTCATTACATTGATGTACTCTGATGAATCAGCCAACTCGGGCAACTTGGAGCCAACATTTCGTCCATATAAGTGATAATATCCCCTTACCCCCACTTCCAGTAAATCACTGGTTTTTTCGTCTTCTTTTAAAAGCTCAGCAGGTCACCATTCGAGGGAATACTTCTATTCTAAAGGTCCCAAGGCCCCGTTTGAGCCAATACTGAAATCTGGTTGCCGACCTTTTCTGTCTTCGTTTCTCTTCGCCACGAACGCAGCAAACACATTCGTTGACTTTTGACGCGTTGTTAAATTTTTGATACCCTTGATATTGAAACCATGATACGAGGATCACGGTTCGTCTTCTCAACCCCAATGACAACGCTGGTGGCCTTAGAGCTAACAAGTCGCACAGAAGGGGCTCGTCTACCAGGAAAAACCTATGTAGACAATTTTCGAGTGGAAGGTGCAGATACGGGGCTACATGCAAGTTCTCGCACGACACCTCTACAGTCTCTATTGCTCCGGGTGGCAGCCACGGTCTAGATTCGGAACACAGTGTTAGACAACGAGTCTAACCTAGGTAGGGGTGGGTGAGATAAGTGACAAGGTCTGCTAGGAGGTAGAGAGGTAGTAACGAGATAGTAGTAAAGGTACTAATAGTATAGGATATATATTAATCGTTAGCCTCTTCCTCGCTAAGAAGCGAGGAAGATACCTATTTATATAACTACCCGGTTCTATACCCTACTTCTAGTAGTTTCTACTAATAGAGCCTAATAGACTACCTCCCCTTTAATTAAGGCTATCCTAGCCTATAATAATAATAAGGTTATTATAAGGCCGCGATATATTAATAGTAGTTATATAATATAGAATAAGCTAATAAAGATAGGAATAGAAAAATAAAAAGCCTATATAACTATAGTCTATATATTAAGAGTAACTTAAAAGGTAATTTATAGAAACTCGCGATAAGGTTATATAGTAATAGCGTAAAGGGCGCGATATTATAGTATATAACTAGAGAGGCGGTACTTAATAAAGTAAAAGTAAAAGTAGGTTTAGGGGATAAAGAGTAACTAAAAATAATAAGAAAAGTAGGCTATTAGTATTCTAAATAACCTCTTTAATAGTAATACGTTATATAAATAAAGCGAGTTACTATTATTCTTATAGTTTAATAGCTATAACGTTACCTTTAGCTATTTTCTTTATCCTTTCTTAGGTTATAAGTTATCTAGAAGGGGATAAAAGTAGTTTATTATCTTCTTTCTTTTCTTCTTTCTCTTTTCTTTTAATATTATTATTATTATTAATAATAATAATAACCTTTTATATATATATAACTAGCGTCTATACCCTAGTTTCCCTCTAAGGTATATATAAATAAGCCGCTAACTAAATATAATACTAGGTTATTAATAATATTAATATCTCTTTTTAATAAGAAAAAATATAAGAAATCCTAATTATTAATATTATATACTATATTACTAACTTATTCCTATACTTTCTAAGCCTCTTTTTACTCTATAAGTATAGTATTAAGCTACTATAACGCCGCTACTTATTAATAGATAGTTAAAACGTAAAAGAATATCTATTAATAAGATAAATAGTATTAATAACGATACCACTAAGTTAGTAGATAAGATATAAGTTTGCTAGTAGTTTACTATATATATACTATAAATATATAGCTATAAAGGGCTAACCTTATAGAACGTTATTAGTAGCCTTAATAGAGTCTATTATTCGATAGAGAAGAAAGGAGGAAAAGGGAAGGAAAAAGGAAGTAAAGTAGAGCCTCCT
>FYEV01001809.1:0-127085 GCA_900188565.1 Geosmithia flava
ATTAATTAACTATAAAAGATAGGAAAACGACGACTATTATATATAATAGAAATCCTAGCCTTCGTTATTTAACGGGGTTAGTGATCTTATTACCCCTTAACCTCCTTATCAATAGTAACATGATAAGGATCCCCTAAAAAGGGATGCCGTCAGCCCGGACTCAATAGCTTTGACCTCTACATCATCTTGCTGAAGAAGAGTTCCGGTGATGGGTACGATTCCACAATGGTTACAACTATCACTGTCAATGATACCCACCCTCTCGCCATGGTATCCCAAACAGGTAGACAGACCACACGCCCATATACCATCAACCAAAACCTCCGACTATAAAGAGGCACTCAGATCACAGGTATGCCTTCAGGGATGAAACTGGATCATCCGAATACAATCCGCTACCAACACCAACATGCAGCCACTCACCAAATACCTCGCAGCTCTGTCATTGCTGGTCATGCCAGCGCTAGCAGACACCTGCTCCCTTGTCGAAGCCACATCAGTCAAGGTATCCCGTCCGCTCCAGCTCTCCTACACAGCCGAGCAAAACCAATACTGGTCCGAGTCATGCACCCTTCTCAAGCCATCGTGCATCATATTTCCCAAGACAGCCCAGGAAGTCTCCACCGTCGTCAACATCCTCAAGGGCCAAGACGACCACTTCGCCATCAAGTCGGGCGGCCACAACCCAAACCGGTACTGGTCCAGCGTCTCCTCAGGACCCGTCATATCTACCGCCGAACTCACCTCCATCACCCTCGATCGCCAGGCCGGCACCCTCGTCGTCGGCCCGGGCAACCGTCTGCAGGACGTGGCCACGGCCCTCGACGGCACAGGCTGGACCTTTGTCGGCGGCCGCATCGGCAACACCGGCGTGGGAGGTCTCATGCTCGGCGGCGGCTTGTCGTACTTATCCGCTCAGCACGGGTGGGCGGCGTCTTCCATCCTGTCCTACGAGGTCGTCCTGTCCAACGGAACCGTGGTGACCGCCTCTGCCTCCTCCCACCCAGACCTGTACGTCGCTCTCAAGGGCGGGGGCAACAACTTTGGTATTGTGACGGGATACACCGTCCAGACATACCGTCAGGGCCTGGTCTACGGGGGCAACCTCGTCTTCCAGCGCAGCCCTGCCACGGACGCCAAGCTCCTCCGCGCCGTCCGCGACTTCACGCAGTACAACACGGACGACAAGGCCGCCGTCATCGTCACGGCTGAGCGTGCCGCCCTCAACGCAGTAGACACATGGATCCTCTTTGTTTTCTACGACGGCGT
Organism: Geosmithia flava; assembly: GCA_900188565.1. NCBI lineage: Eukaryota > Fungi > Ascomycota > Sordariomycetes > Hypocreales > Bionectriaceae > Geosmithia > Geosmithia flava. Next base: position 1,270 of record FYEV01001809.1, read on the forward strand.
CACACCCCCGCCCAACCTGTTTTCCAACTTCACAAATGCTGCGATCCCCTTGATCAACACCCTTCGCGTCCGCTCCTACGCCAGCATGATCAACCTGAGTAACTGGGTCGTCGTACAGGCCTCCACAGTCCACATTTCTACCGAGACCATTCCCATCCCATCGCACGATGACGGCCCAGCGTTCATGGGAGATATACACTCCTTCTGGCGCGACACGACATCCTCCGTCATGGGGGTCCCCGGTATCATCGCCTCGATAGCCTACCAGCCTTTTCCTAGACGCATCGCCGCTGCAGCAAAGGAGACTGGTCGGAAAGACCTCATTGATGCAGACCCTGATGTCGACAAGATGATCATAGAGATAAATTACAGCTTCCTCCCCGGTCCGTTCGACTACATGGCTGATGTCACAGAGGCCACATACACTGGTATAAAGGATAGGGTCACGGCCGCGCAGGAACAGGGTATACTTCCCGATGATGTCTATCTCCCTGTCTTTATGAATTATGCTTTCTTCAGGCAGGATTACTGGGATAGACTTAAGCCTGAGAGCAGGGAGTTTGCTCAAACGGTGGCTGAGGACTATGATCCTGATGGTCTCCTTCGTGACCGCACTGGGGGTTGGAAACCATAGACTGATATGTCAAACATGTAAAAGAAAAGAATGTCGCATATGGTGGTTTTATATTAGTGGTATTTGTAAAAATACAATGTTACATTTTCAAACAGACATGTTGTTGCGTTAAGCCTTGCCCTTCTCATTCTCATTCTTCCTCTCCTCCTCCATCCTCTTCTCACACGGCATATCACCCTTCCTCACCCAAATCTCGCCAATTGGATCCCCCTCCTCAGCAACACACTCCCACTCGCCAATCCCGTGATGAGACTTGGCCTTGCGAACACCCCTTCCACCACCACCTATAATCAGGTTTCCGGGGCGGTACGACGAATCAGCCTTCATACGGCTAATAACGGAGCCATGCACACGCACATTGTCGGGGATGTCGCGCGTCTCTCCGCGTGGTAGGGGCCATCGGATAGGTTTCCATGTTCCGTCGGCTTGAAGATCCATTCGTCTAAATGGGAGCCACTCCATGAATTTCCAGGTGGCTACGGCTGAGGCATTTCCGCCTGTCTTGAAGCACAGAGAGTCGTGGATGATGGCCGTGTGAGCGCTGTCCATGAGCTTGGTGAAAAGACCTTCCACTTCGTCATCATCGCCGTCGCCATCGTCACTTTCGTCCTTGGCATGCGTGTAATCGCGATCCGAGTGGTTGCTGTGGAGGGAAGACCTGGGCGTGATGTACTCGGGTTCGTCTCCGTTGGCAATGCGGATGTCGGGGACCTTGACAGTGGAAAGGAATTCCTTGTGCTGCGCCTTCTTTTTCTTATTTTGCTTCCGGATATCAGCTGCCAGCCTGGATGGGTTTCCATCCTCCCACTCGGATGAGCATGAGCAGCCCATCTCGGCTACCTTCTCCGGATCAAAGGACAGGCCAGCCCGAATGGCTTCGCGGACAATCCAGGCCAGCGGTACGTGGCTGGTGCTCTTTCTGTCCTTCAGCATCTCCCACCCACCGCCGACGTCTCCGTGACCGCCGGAAAACCACACCTCGTCGATATCCTGAGCGTCATCGTCTTCAGCCTCATAGTCGCAGACAGAGTACACGTCGGATGCTGCCTCGGAAACATTGTCGGCGTGTGCACGAAGCCGAGAGCGAGCCCGTCTTTGAGACGTAGGGCGCACCCTGTACCGGGTCGACTCCATCTGTGGGACATTAGGTGAGAGTAGTTTCTGATCGGATGTACGGCCCCGGTTCTCCTCGGCTCCGTTGACATTCGCTCCGTTGGCTTGGGATATCCCTTGACGGTCATGGGCATGGTGCCTCCAGCGATGAGGGTCCATCAGGTCAGCAAGTGGACGGTGACGGTTGTGCTGCTTCTCTGATTTGGGCTTCTGCTGGTACATGAGGTCCTGGCGAAATTTGGCACGTCGCTCGTCGATACTGACAGCGTGGCGGATGACCTTGGCTGTACTGCGGGCTGTGTAGGGGAACTTGGAACGTTGCATCCAAGCCGTCTCGAAGCTGGGTACTGAGTTGACCGTGTCGAAAAGACCGAGAAAGCGGATACGGCCGACGGGGCGGGAAAATGTCTCGCGGAAGCCTTTCATGAAGTTGTACATGCGATCCCTCTCATCTTTGGCCTTCTTTTTCTCTTCGTCGGTGCCTGTGTCGGTCTGCGGGCGACGCTGCCACTGGGCAAAGGCTTTCCAAGCAAACTTGACCATTTCTTCGTTTCCGTGCGACAAGAGTCCGACATGGTCAATCATCTCGGCAAGAAACCGCGCAATATATGAGCCTCGACTGAATCCAAACATGTAAATCTCATCTCCAGGCTGGTAGAAGCGCATCAGGAAGCGGTACCCTCCCACAACGTGGTGATCAAACGATGACCCGACGGCCGAGTCTTTGCCTTTCGAATACCATGACTTGATTCGTGCCTTGAAGCCTGTCTGCGAAAGAGAATCGGAAACGACATAGGTTCCAATGCCGGCTGGATGGCATTTGGTGGATTGTGTAAGTGGGTGATAGAACAGCAATGAGTTGAGAAACGGGGGACTCACGCTGGTAGTAATGGTATTGGTCAGGTGCCGTTCGATCTAGCATGCGAAAGATCTTGAGAATATTACTGTCGCTGTCGTCTCCGTGAAATTTGTTTCCTGTTCCATCAAAACACAGAATCAATTTGCGAGTTCTGTAGGGCTTGCTATTCGCGGTAGATGGGATGTCCAAGAGTGCGGGATCATCGTTTGCGATCCCGAACTCCTGCGCCGAGTTTGGGTCCAGGTGTGACTTGTCCATTGTGTCGAGAAAAGACAGGATATTTTGTAGCAGCGTTTCGCGCAGAGGTATTCCCAGGAGGGAAGAAAGAATTCAGAGGGAAGAGAAGCAACTTTGAGTTGGAATACAAACAGTCAAGTATAAATAAAGGATGAAGGCACAAGGGCCACAGAAAGAAAACCGTCTTGGTCAACTGGGATCGAAATTCTCGAGACTGACGCACACCATGCAACACCTTCCCAGATCGAATCGCGTTGTGGGTAAACCACAACGGCCCGTTATGATTTGAGGACTTTGGTAGCTCTCCGCTGTGACGACTTCAAGGGCGCCAACGTCGGGCGCAACGGCCCACGGTTCATGTCGCACAACGTCCACCAACCACAAGTTCTCGTACATGACGTCCCGTGTCTGGTGCGTACACCGGAAGAAAATTAGCGACACACGGGTAACTTATGAAAGAGAAGAGAGAGACTCACGAGTTGTCATAGAAAAAGAAAATGGAGGCTTCAAGCAGTCACTAAAGGAGAGACCATGATTCTCCTTGCGTGAATAGATTCCATATCGTGTCTCTCGGCTTTGCTTGTCTTGGGCAGGAGACAATCGGCAATTCATTCCCCAATGAACGATAAAATGATCTCACTCGTGGGTGACAACGGCACAGCGTTCCATGGAAGCAGTGTTCAAGGCGAAATATGCATGGTGGCATGGTGGCGGTATGCAGAGGTCATGGCGGAAGTAGGAAGAGGAAGATAGAGCATGATTCTGGATTCCTGGTACATGGTTGGCTGCGACAGTGGGATTTGTGCATCAAGGGAGGCTGCAGGTGAATGGCACAGCAATGTCTCAGTTCCTCAAAAGATCTAGACAATTTTGATGATCAATACCCTTGAGGGCCTCCCAGCTGGGTGTATGGAAGGGACGATCATGGTGATTTTCCAAGCTGAGGGGGCAGTTGATCATGGATCCGACCCATCAGTGTCCCAAATTGATTCCCAATGTTGACCATGAACGACAAAGATGTCGTAGACTCATAGGGCGCACTGAATATATGGAAGGCTGTAGGGAGGAAGAAAAGAAAAAGGGAGATGATGATGACGAAGTAGAGTGTCTGACAGGCGGGGAACTGTAGTCGTCAGTTGCTCTTGCCTACATGCAATTCTGCGTCGGATCCTGCCGAGGGAAGGAAGGGCCGTCCCTAGCTTCCTTGCCCCTCTTTCCTTGTCTTCTTTCATTTTTATGGTAACGCTACTACTACTGAGCCTCCTCATGTTTCTCTGTCCACTCCCCCATCTTCCTCTGTTTCCCTTTTCCTCCCTTTCTTCCTTTTAAATATGAACTGAGAACTGCTAGACTACTAATATTTCGCACATCAAGGCTGGCATCGGTTGTGCAATACGGTTAATACGTGAACGATGGCTTGACATAATAGGAATTGAACTGAATTCTATCTTGACATGAAATGACTATGTACATGTATGCACCATGCACCTACACTCTGGTGCCCAATATCGGTATCTCCTCTATCCTTTATATGATGTAACCGTAACGACACAGAGTGAGAAACGTAGCAAATTTTTCTCCAGGGAAGTCATCTCCGAGCTCCGGGCTCGGGCCCCATTTCAGGTCGGTCCTCCCAGTAGGGACTGCCGCTAGGCGAGCTCATATATTCCCACTTCAAGCCCATCGGAAGAGAGTATCAACACAGTCGATTCCGCCGGAAGCTCTCAACGGCAGCACTCGAAGAGTGATGGTATATTAGTAACAGCAGGTCTAAGAACGCTCCAGAGGCTCTCTTCTCGAAGAGATAATGGTGATGAATGGATAGGGCACCGAGAAGGAAAGCTGAAGAGAATTATAATGCCTGTTGATGGATCAACTGATGCCTGAGTTGAACGTCCTAAATAACCCTTCATCTCCTTGTCTTCCGACTGAAATTAATCTCCCCGGCCAATTAGTTACGTGTAATCAAATTGATACCCGATATCTCACCAGTTTGTATGAAATAACGCCATCCCTTTTTCTCCCTATTGATCAATAGAAATTACATGAGAACAATAGAACATGGGATACTCATGTTGCCATAGTTAGCTAAAGGCAATCGTGGAAGGAGAAAGAGTCGTGGTACAGCTACTCAGGCGGAGAAACGGATCGTGTATGAAAACACGCCGATGACAAAATTGAAGCTCGCGGATATAATACTTGCTAAAATACTGGCAGTCAACATCAGGTCAATAGTTGGAACCGGCGTTAACTACAACATCATCAGGTGCAACACCACGACATCATAGACCCTGATGCTCTCATCAGAGCTTACTATCCCTCCCAACCCTATCCGCCCAACGTAATGCCTCCCCCAGACCATCCTCACCACCACGAACACCATCCTGCGTATCAACAACAATATCCGTCCCCCGCCCCAGCACAAACAAGCCATTGCCAGCAGCCACCATAACAGGCTTCCCTCCTCTCTCGCCGTCACCATCAACCCCCTTATCCGTCTTCTCAGCCCCCGAGGAGAAAAACACCATCCCGCGCCCTGTGACGACAATGGCACACCGTAGCTCTGGCTCCGCCTCGAACCACCCCCACAGCTCATCGAGGCGGTAGTGCATCTTCCGACGGGGCACATTCGTCCTCCCGCGTCTCTCGAGCGTCACGAGGAGAACGTGTCGTCTGGGGCATGATAGTTTGACATCTGGGTCGTGGGGCGGTGTCGTCGTAAATGTTCGCGATGCTACTACCCTTTGGGGGAATGTCGTGTGCGTTATGCTGAAGAAGCGTGGGCCGCTGCGGGTGTGGTAGATGTGTGGCATTTGTGTATTTTTCCCTTCTCGGTCCGGTCGACTTCGTTATACTACCTAGTAAATAGTAGAACTAGTTGAGATCCATTTTGAACGAGGCTGCTATAATAAATTAGTTGGGCAGGAATTAGGGAGTTGCAAGTACGGTTGCTTACAAGACCGGGTGACGTACTCCGTATTGAAATCCCCCGGGGCAAAGAGGGGCCGACTCCTCGGCTTCCAACGGCTGCGGCCCCGCCCCCGCACTTTTTGGTTTTTGGGGTAATATCACAGGAGTATTAATAGTAGTACTCACTTATGCTTAATGATGGGTTTCTTTTTTTTTTCTGTTGGTATTAATCGTGTTGTCTGATACATCCATTTTCTTTTTTGTACAATTCGCCCCCTTTGACACCCTCGCTGCACCCATCCTAATCTCATCCATGTAAAGCACTTGCCATTTTTTCTCTACGCAGGCAATCCTCTCTTCTCCGATTCTGTAAAGAAGATGACCATACGCCAGAGCTTCTTGACCAAGTCTTCGGCCTCGTCGTCCAGTGCCTGTAATGGTGTCAGTAAGAAGCAAAATTAAACAAAAAGGTGATGATGACAAGGGGACGGAAATAAAACTCACCCCTTCAAGCTCTTCTGCCAGAGCAGCCGCAGAGCCATGATTCCGCAGGTGCTCCTCGACCGTCTCGACGAGCATCTCCTCCTGGACACCGAGGTACTCGACAATCTTCTTCTCCACAAAGGGGCGTAGCTTGTCGCGAACCACAGCGTCGTCCATAAAGTCCCACTTGACCTGCCAGCCCCAGAGGCCCTCCTTGTCTGAAGGGATCTCCTGCGCCAGAGCCCTGACGGCCTGCGAGATCTCCTCGTCCGTCATGCTGGCCGTGGCTGACGTCGGCTCGAACTGGATTGGTACCAACTGCCTCTTCGTCGAGGAATCAGCCTCCTCGTCGTCCAGGAGACCCTCCACCTCGGCGATGGTGCGCCTCTGGGCGCCAGCTCGTGACGCCTGGGCCTTTTGCGCCGCAGCGCCGAGCGATAGCTTGAATGGTTGAGGAGCCGCCGCTGACGACGCTGAATCCTGCGGCTGCTGCGACTGCGACTCGCGTCGTGACGGACCAAGCTCCTGCGCCTGTCGGTCCAGGAAAGAGTCTGCCATGCCGCGTGCCCGCTCAGCGTTGGCCTGCTCGCGACGCGTCTCGTCCTGCTCAGCACGTCGGTCGGCCTCGTCCCTCGTCTCCTCGTCGACCCTGTCTAGCTCGCGCTTACGGGCCCAGCCCGCGTGATCACGGTAGTATGGGTGCGACTTGTGGTTGGCTTCCCGCTCGTCGTCCCATTCACGCTCACGCTCGAGCTGGTCTTGCTTTCTGCGCTCGAGAGTCTCGGCTTCCTGAGCCTCGCGCTCTCGCTCACGCTCCAGCGCAGCCTGACGAGATCGCTCGCGGTTGGACCACTTGCGCTCTGCCTCCGCGTACGCCTTGTTGGCTTCGGCATCCTTCTTGGCCTTTTGTTTCGCGTAGAGTTCCTCGTCGTCAACGTCTGCATCCTGGTCCTGCTTGTTGATGGAATATTCCGAGTTGGATACACCGCCGTTGACAAAGGCGACACGGTCCAGGCCATTTTGCCCTCTGGGTCCAGACGGTGCGCCGCGGGGGCCGACGGGGATGTTGTTGGCGCCGGCGCCGCCATGAGGGTGCGCATCGTGGCGAGAGTGTCGTGGTGCCCCGCTGCGCTGTCGCTCCATTTCCTCCATCTCCTCCTCCTTGCGAAGCCGTTCCAAGTCCCTCTGGGTGCTGCGCTCGCGAAACGCCGCAATCTCCCCGGCTACAATCTCTCGCATTTCCGCCGGTATATCGGCCAGTTCGTCGTCCTGGGCCAGTCCGAGATTCACTACTTCGACCTTGTCGTCTTTTGCGACGTCCTTCATGACCACGTCGGCGTCGGCATCGGACCCAGCGGGCGGGTAAAAGAGTTCGCGAACAACCTTTTGCAGGGCTTCCTTGGCTGCCTGCAGTCGCTGCTCGGCACCAGGATCCTGGCCCTTGTCTTCGTGATACGACTCGAGATACTTGAGTGAAGCAGGATCAACCTTGACCTGGAGAACCGTCTTTTCGATGCCTTCGAAGTTGTCGTCCGTGGGCGGCTCAGCAGCCGCCTGCTGTCGTACGAGCGGGACCTCGATCGTTTGTTCCGTCAAAAGCTTGACGGCTGTTACTAGCGATTCAGTATCATCGTATAGAGCGAAACCGAACTTGGCACCGGCCTTCTGGGCATCGGGTGTGCTAGACGCGGCGTCCCATCGTTTGAGCTTCCCAGCAGCACCAAGGAGCCTCTCAAGGCTGTTGCCAACGCGCAGGCTCTCGGGAATGTCGTGAACGAACAGCGACCGGAGCTTGTCCTCGCTGGAAGGCGGAATCAGTGTCTGAACCTGTTCCCTCTGATGCCTGCCACCCTGATCGCCGCCCCTGTCCGCACCAAGGCCAGGCCTACCGTGGCTGGGGCCGTGGGGCCTATCTTGTTCCTGGGAAGCTGGTGTGCTAGGCTTTCCCGACCCTGTACCTAGGCGGATGACGGGAGCATTGAAGTTGATGTTGGGCATGTTCGGCGGGGGTTGGAAGGACGGAGGAAGGCCGCTTGGACGATTAGCTTGGGAGGCGTCATGCTGCTGAAGCCCAGGAGGGGCCATTCCCGGAGCGGGAGACATGCCTGGTGGAGGCACTGCTTATCAGGTTAGACATCAACGAATAAATACATGTACAGGGCAATCTAAGGACAAGAAACTTACCTAGGCCAGGAGGGGCACCCATTGCTGGCGGAGCGGCCCCAGGATAGCCGCCGTAGGCTGGTGGCGCACCGTACTGGTGGTGTCCTATGCACAAAGACAAACAAAGGAGGTCAGCGAGTTGATGAGTTATCGGCTGCCATCGGGCTCAATCGACTTACCGCGTCCATATTGGTTGTATGCCATGGTTGCTGGCTTTCTGCTGGCTTGCAGCTTGCTGGGCCCCTGCAGGCACAGACGATATCGGCGAGCTGCCGCACGACGTTGAAGGGCTGTGTCGCGGTCGCAAGTCAAGGAAGGGCGGTGGATTGAGGTTGGACCCGTCTCTGGAGGAATGGATGCAGTCGCCTTGAGCTCTCTCAGCTTATGATCGACTTTCTCGTCTGGTCCGAGGGTGTCGTTGCGCGAATCGTCGAGATGCACGTGCGTAAATCAATTGCTGGTTCGTGCAGTTTTGGCCGTCGCAGTCGCATCAAATTGAGAGACTGGGAAAGAAAAACGGCCCCTCCACAGTTTGGGAGCCGGGATTGAAGATTTCTTAGTCAGCATGCGAAATTGCGACGTCATGAACAGGTGAGGACTGCTTAAACAGGGGATTATGATGTATCACTGTTTCTACAGAACGTATTTATAGAGGAATACAATTATGAAGAAAAAAAATCTATACTACTTCAAACTTCTGACATTTCCTCTGAATGGAGAGGCCACTTTGTTGTTATTCTGATCCTCATATAGCATACCGTATCCAATCACGTGTTTGTCGCGTCACCGTTTCGCGAGCCAGGCAAGTGCGACGCGCTTACAGGGTCCCCCTTTCCTCTTCAGGAGGTGGGGATTGTTTTTTTGGGCCAGAAACTAAACAACGGCAACGGGCGTCAACAATCATCATACATTCACCTACATGCACCTACGAGTAATACATGCACCCCGCCACCACGCGACCACAGGCCCCGAGTCCTGCTTGACAGCATAGCAGGAGAAACAGGCCGTGCTACTGCGACTACTCGTATAGACCGCATCATTATATTGTTTCACGATCCGACGTCCCATGGGTGTACATTCACCAAATCCTTCTCGCCATGTCATCCTCCTTTGGTGATGCACCCAAGTCCCGTCGGCCTAGCATGAACCCCGCCACCGAGGACGGAGCAGGCGCTTTGACCTCGTCTCTCAGCCAGCTCACCCTATCTCAAGAAGGTTCTTCGGATCCTCCAGTTATTAGGGAGCCGAGGCCGCCTTTGGTTCGCAAACAGTCTACACCCACGCCTCTACAACCGCCTTCGTCTACTTCGAGGGTCCGTGGCTCCTCTCGCAGCCCCTCAGCTGGTCCTCGCTCCCGCGCCAGCTCTCCTACGCTGCATCGCAAGGCTTCGATGAACTCGCTGCACTCGGCTAATGGCGTCGGGCCCAGCCAGCCTCGACTTCGCCGCTCCAGCTCTGGCCAGCCCCTGTCTCCTGGCCCCAAGCCTCCTCCCTCCCCCCAGTCCCCTGTGCAGGAGAGGCCACCGCCCATGACTCCCGCCAGCGTTGCCGCTGACTGCCTCAAGGCAGAGCTCGATGCGCACCATGGCGATAGTTCCTCGGCACTGTCTCCGGAGCTAGTCATTATCCTGAACGATGCTGTCTACGGCCACCGCTTCTCTCGTCCGCGCACCTCGAGAGCGGCGCTGAGTACCATTGTCGAACGGCCTGAGCGCGTCAAGGCCGGTGTTCTGGGTATCTCGCTGGCATACATTCGTCTCGGACAACGTCACAGCGACGGCTCCGTCCCCTTGCATCCCAAGCGGGACCTCCAGGCTCTCCCCAACATCCCTTTCCGCATTCGCAAGACGACAAGGCGACTCGGCCTTCTTTCCCAGGCCGTTACCAACGTCCATGGGACCAGGTGGATGGACGAGCTCAAGGCCATGTGTGAATTGGCCGAGTCGAAGCTTGCCATGGGCGGCAAGGAGCTGGAACGCCGCCCGAGGAGCAGAGGAGGAGACGACGCAACACCGGCTAAGCTTCATGAGGGCGATCTCTACCTATGCTCCGAGTCTCTCGACGCCCTGGAGGGTGCTCTTGGTGCCGTTTGCGAGGGAATCGACACTGTCTTTGGCCCTGGGCCTCGTCGTGCCTTTGTAGCCGTGAGGCCACCCGGCCACCATTGCTCGGCGGCCCACCCTTCTGGCTTCTGCTGGGTCAACAACGTTCATGTCGGAATCATGCACGCTGCTCTCAGCCACGGGCTTACCCATGCCGCTATCATTGACTTTGACCTGCATCATGGTGATGGGTCCCAGTCTATCGCATGGGAGCAGAACAAGCGGTCCGTTTCAGCTACTAAGAACGCCGCGCAATGGAAAAAGACGTCTATTGGCTATTTCAGTCTGCACGACATCAACTCCTATCCCTGCGAGGGGGGTGATGATGAAAAGGTAAAAAATGCAAGTCTGTGTATCGACAACGCACACGGACAGACAATATGGAACGTGCATCTTCAGCCGTGGGCGACGGAGGAGGAGTTTTGGGAACTCTACGAGTCCAAGTACACTGTGCTTCTGGAAAAGGCACGTATCTATCTCAAGAATCAGGCACAGAGAGTGCGCGCCCTGAACCTCGAACCCAAGGCTGCCATATTCTTCTCGGCCGGTTTCGATGCCAGCGAGTGGGAAAGCCAAGGCATGCAGCGCCACCAGTCTAATGTCCCTACCGACTTTTACGCTCGTATTTCTCAAGATGTAGTCAAACTAGCTGCCGAAGAAGGCCTAGGGGTCGAAGGCCGCGTCATCAGCGTACTCGAGGGAGGTTACAGCGACAGGGCAATTGCCTCGGGCACATGCAGTCACATTTCAGGGCTTGCAGGCAACCTGAGGCTAGGCTCGGTCTCGACGGGTATCGACAGCCTCGGTTCGGAGATGGGCAAAAAGATGAACGCCCTCAGCGAGGAGCCCATCTACGAGGTGGACGAAGGACTTGCATCGCTCAGCCCCTATGACCCTTCATGGTGGGCGGGACCACAGCTGGATAAGCTGGAAGGCCTTATGGCAGGTCCTCCTGAAATTCCCAAGAAGCCCCGCCAGGTGACACCATCTTCCTACTCGTCACCGACTCAGGCTTCGACGGCCAAGGTGGCGGATCCCATCAGGATGCGACGCAGCCTCTCAGGCCTGTCGGCTGCTAACAAAGCCATGGCTATTCGGCCACCATCTCCACCGCCACCTGAGGTCCCCTGGCATGTTGCCGCCCACGAGCTGTCTAAGCTTCTCATCCCGGCCGACCGCCAGACGGACAGCTGCAAGCACGAGGATCTCAACGCCGAGGCCACTCGTATTCGCCAAGCACGCCAGGCGATGGTGACGGGAGCCACTCCTGCTGCCACTCCTGATCGGACATCTTCCAGGATGTCGCTGCGTGGCCGAAAGCCCAAGTCAACGCTTCCCATCGACGAAGAGGAGTTGAAAACGAATCGGCGTAGGACCGTCGCCACGACGACAGTGGCCACTCCGGTCAAGGTAAGCCTTCACCCCTTGTCTCTCAACTATCCTACATCTAAGCGATGGATGCTGACTCTTACTCCAGGGGACACCTCGTGGGCCTAAGGCCCCCCCGGCCGCCCCCCAATCCGCTAGACGGAGCACGAGGCGAGCTAGTGGAGCAGCTACCATGCCGGTCACTACTCCAACAGACGAATTGCCGCCCCTGCCTAGCAGCAGCAGAGACTTTGGACAACCGCAACAGCAACCGGCCGCAGAAACGCCTGTACAGGCAACCGTGCAGGGCTCTGATCCATTGCCAATGAAGAAGACAAGGACACCAACGTCATCGCGTAAGGAGCCAACAGCTAAGAGTGCACGGGCGGCAAAGAAGACAACGGTACCTGTTGGCGATGGGAGCTCGGATCCACGGGCCTCCACGACCCCGGAGAATACGAGCGAAGACATGGACAACATCACTAGTGGCATGAAGAAGATCAAGATCAACCTCATCACCCAGTCGCAACGAGAGGCCAGGGAGCGTTCCAAGGCGGCGGCGACCCAGGCAGCGGTGGCAGGGCAAGCCCCAGCAACAGGTCGCTCTAGTAGTGCGCGCTCAGGACGGTCAACGCCTCTTGCATCATCGACACCAGATCTGCAAAGCACGGCGGCCTCGGTCGGAGATGGCGCATCAGACCCATTGACTCCTAGCGGAGATTATGGCCTGCCAACCCCGTCAGTTGCCGAGAGGATTTCAGCGTGGACCACTCCAGACTCTGAGCCGCCTGCCAAAATCAAAGAGGAGGTGGAGTTCGAGTCCATCGACAAGGGAGAGCCTGCACCAGCTCCGCCTTCCCCTGGTCCTCGAGACAGCGGCACCCCCACGCCGTCGGTTCATGTACCCCGGGTGTCAGTTCAGCCCAGCAGCAGCGACACCCAATCGCCCGTCGATGCCTCGGACCTCTTCATCCCCTACCAGCCAGAGGGCCCACCTCCAGCCGCGACAGCTCCCACGTCCGAGCCCCTGAAGTGGTTACCTCCCAACATGACAGACCCGTCTGCTGCCAATACGCCGGTGGCATCGCCTAGCCCTGTCAAGGCAAAGAGGCAGGAGAGCCATAACCTATTTCATTACACGCCTGGGAGTATTCCTTTTGCCCCTCGTCCAAAGTCACCTACGAGGACAAACATGCCTCCTCCGCAATAACTCTGCAGTAACGGCTGTTGAAGTCTGAATATTTTATGTGTTTTTTCTCTATTCTTTTCTCCCTCTTTCGGCATTACATTCCGTATTGGCCTTTTTTCTTTTTTTATATGTATTCTTTTTTCTGTCGGAGTTTCCTTTACCGTCTTCTCTCGTGTTTGGGGTTTAGCGACGTCTGGCTCAGTTGACTCGGTCTGACGACCAAAAAAAGAAATGATACCCTTTGATTCACATGCCCCCCTTGAAGCGATACTGTCGGCGTCGGTCTGTTGGAGTGTTTGTGTTTGCATCACTTTTCATACCCTGTTTGTTTGGTTTTTTAATTCCCCCCTCTAATTTTTCTAGCTAGCAGGTCTTGTTACAAGAAATAAGAAAACAAAAGTTATCAGTGCCGTGTCCGCCACCGTGAATAATCAGGGAAATGATTTCCTGAAATCAGATATGGGAACGGCTACATCCTCGAGGATAGGACGTGCGTCTATGTCTTGTGATGGCTTGTGCTGGAATGTCCACACCTCGTTGACACCCAGACTCTCGAGATATGTCAGCGCGCGAGAGTAGTTTGTTGCAATGTGGTCTTTGCCATGGCTATCATCTGACATTGTGAATTTACCACCCATGCTAACCCATAGCTAATGTTTGTCCAATGTCAGTGAAGATTCACACAAGTGTCAAAGTGACAAGAAAGAAAAAGAAAAGGGGGGAATGAAGAGAGTGAGGGAAGAAAGAACAAGAAGAAAGAAACATACCTCAGCAATAGGACGAAAAGGATACGGTTCAGCAAGACCCTTTCTCAACGCAGCACTATTGCACTCCAGCCAACCGCCTTGACTCCTAACAAGCTCAAGATTCCTAACGACCTTGGCCCAAACCCCCTTCCAAGAACGAATATCCCGACCGGGCTCCACGCTAAGCAGACGAACAAGGTCAAAGTGGCCGACGACACGCGGTCTCAGCGCACTGAGCATATCATACTGCAGATCATAGTAGTCGGCGTAAAGCCCCTCTTCCGACTTCACACTCGAGGCGTCCAGAGCGGCAGCAAACGTGGCGGCATCGTAGTCTATGGGGAACCCGTGGACGTGGTGCACCGACCCGATGAAGTAGTCTATACAGTGGGAACCCGAGGCGGCAAGAGACAGGACGTGCTCCTTGTATGAGGGGCGGATGAACTCTGCCTCGAAGCCGATGATGATGTTGATCTGGGTTGAATACTTGTCTTGCAAGCGTTGGGCCTCGATGAGATATGACTCGTGACTAGTTGAGAGTGTTGATATGGCGTTTGGGTCGTCGAGCTTTTGGTTGTTAGTCGAGTGCACGGGCAGGGGCGGGGGAGAAGGAAAGGGGGATGTGGGGTTCACCTCTTCAGGATAGAGATCTCTCGTCTCGTAGCGTGGCATATGTTCGGTTAGTCCTATGGTTTTGTATCCGGTGGATATGGCGTGCTGGATTATATCTTCTAGTTGGTCTTTTGCGTGGCCTGGGCAGAATTGCCCAGAGTGGGAGTGCATTGTGAAGGCCATTTTTGGACGTTGATCTCAGTTGTGAGATGATTTTTTTCAGAGCAGTTGTTGATGAATGAGGCCTGGATGTTGTTGAGTGAGCCATGAAGTTGGTGGTGAGGCGGGGTAAATTTTTTTGCCCCTCGGTGTGTTACCCTGTAGCTGGAGCTGGTCGGAACTGAACTTAAAACGATTGATGGCCGCTACTTTTTTATCTTTTTTACCTTTTCTTCTTTCCTAAGTCATGGTTCTCATATATTCCCCTCTTTGATTTCTTTTTTTTATTTAAGAATTAAAGTGTTATGACTGAATGATTTGAATCCCTCGAACTGTAAGTAATGACCATATCCACGTCCTGTGTCAAAGGTGCTGATATTTACGTGATGGCAACCTTCTCAAATACCAGAATATCCATACATCAACGTACCGTCGGACGCAATATAATCCCTTCTTTTGATATCTGTTCCGAGGAAAGCCGCTCTATCACAATATAGTTGTAACATATCTTTCTTACCAGGATACCGGTCCGGTAAACCCATCACCACTATATCCTTCCCATCCACTTTCATTGAGGTACTCACCTTGTCCACAGAAGACTGAGCACACACCGCGATATTTTGGACCACCATGCCCATGATCGGATAGTCGCCATCCAACGGGTAAAAATTCGATAGAAGCATCGGGTCGACTCTGCTGCTGCGTCCTAGTACCGACTCGAGAAAGGGCGCCAGCGTCCCAGCTATACAAGCCTCATGGAGCTTCATCTCGTCTCGTCCTTGGTCAAAGTATGCGCGATACAGACTCCTCAGCTGCATCCTCTGCCGCGCATTCTGGCAATTCATGAACCCGTAGTCAGGCTCAACCGCCCGCATCGGGTTTGTCGCCGTGTCCATGTATGCGAACCGCTTCAGCTCCCACACGCTCTGATGCCACTTGCGCACCACGGCCATCAAGTCCCTGAAGTTGCGCATGTGCAGTACCTGGTCCCCGAGCCCGTGCTTCTCAAAAAGTTGCACCATCTGGGACTCTGCCATGGCCTTCCAAAACTCGTCAAAGGTGCATTTCTCGACGAGGAATGCATAAGCCCCAGAAAGTCGATCTTCGTCGATGGCTGTACAGAACCCAAGGTTGATCCAGTTGTCCTCTTCTACACCTGGCTTGTGCCCGTTGCGGATCTGGGAATAGAACAGGACTGCCTGGTACTTTTCCCGAGGCTTAACTTCCATTAGGGGTATCGCCCTGTCTTTGGGACTGAGGAGCTCCTGGCAGGCTTCTTGCACAATGGAGACAATACCTGGTCCTTGGCCATTGGCTTTGAATCCTTCCTCGTTCATCAGCCAGCGCATGTTTTGCAACATTCCGTGATCTCGGGTTGCAAAGCATCGAGACAAGAGTAGTTTCTTGAGTGTGTCTTTATCCACGGCATTGCGCAACTCGTTCTCATCGATGTGCAGGTGGGTGATGAGCCGCTTGTAAATTCCAAAGAGCCTCTCCATGTCATGCACCGAGGCAAAACACTTGAAGCCGTATTGAGACAACACCTCCTCTTCCTGGGGCAACCTGTCAACATGGCAGGAAAGAACCAGGTAATCCGTTGCATCTATCGGCCTTCCCAGGTTGCATTTGAACTTGTGCTGGTGCCAATCGGACCGGTAGCAGTCGAGGTCGCAGTAGGTTGCTGCCGCACATTTGTGACACGTATAGGTGAGCTTGTACGTTTCCTTGCAGAAGGCGCAGGATACTGGACCGCTAGCTTTGAGTTGGCGGCCCCTATCTTGAGGATCCTTGACAGTGTCCGTTGTCGGTTCGTCGTGGTCGGTGTCGTGGTCGGTGTCGTGGTCGGTGTCGTGGACTTTATCGCCGTGACTAGGACTCTGAGTGTTAGTACAAACAACCAGAAAGGGGACTCGACGACATACATATTTCCCAAGTAGCGCCTGCGATGCACAGCGAGCCACTCTGCCTCCCTCTCCATGAGCCTAGGATCCATGGGAGCACTGTTAAAAAGCGTGGCATTGCCTCCGCGCTCAGGTGGCACAGTGGCTGCCATAACCGACTCCTTCTCTGCATCCCTGTGAGAAGCATCCGTCGCTGATCCTTCCTCCCGAAGAGTACTTCCCAGACGATGAACGGCGGTGCGTAACGCATAATTGGTCCCAATTCTGGACCACAGCGCAGGCGGAAGTGTCCATTGGGAATAGCATTTCCCGTGGTTCCCTCTAGTTTCAAACCGGCCCATCTCCCGGAGCATGTGACCGCAAAGAAGGCAAGTCCGCTTGCTCACTCCAAGATAGGGGAAGAAGGTCTCTGAGTTGGAGCCCCCGGAAATATCAAGCAGGTAGGTAACCAGTAACATCTCTGCGTGTACATGTTTGGGCTTCTTCAACTTGTCGCGGAATTTACGCTTCAGGTGCTGCGGTATATGGATACCCGGAAACCCTGGAGCAGGTACATGCATTGACTTCCATGACTGAACGTTCCTTGCAGGGAGACTGTTCAGCAAGAGGATCTTTGTGTTTTGAAAGCCACCATACTTGCGAGCAACCTTGACTGCCGCCTTGAGCCCATCCGCTGGTCTTTGAATGAATGCCAACTCTTCCAAGACGCGGCGAATTCTGTTGGGTGACAGATTGGCCTGCAATTCGGCCTGGAAATCGCCGTGACAGGATACGCGGTGCACCAGGTCGGCAAACGTGATGGAATCTATGTTGCCTGAGAGAAAACTACCGCAGACTTCCTCTCTGAAGAAGCCCATCCCAGTCGCTCCTTTTTCGATAGATACCATTTGTTTGGCATGATGGCGGACTCTTTGATTGTAATATTTCAACCAGGTATTGTACAGGTCGACAATACTATCTGGATCGAAGTCGCCTACAGAAAAGGTCAGTCAATGTATACAATCATAGTTGCGGACAGAGGAGCGAACCAGAACCAGAGGAGACCCCCTCAAGGACCTGGGCCAAGCATTCAAGCATCTCGACGTCCTTGCTCGACCAACTCGCCTCGTGCGAAGACGAATTCCGAGCAGCCACAATCGTCGCTCCGTCATCATTGTAGATTATAGCCGTGCTCGTGATCAGTGTAGGATCCTTTTTGTAACAAAGGAGCTCTGCCAGTCGGTCGAGGAAGTCCTTGATACATGCGGCCCCACTGTTATCGTGGGACAAAGGGTTGGCACGGTCGGTGCGTGCGTCGATTGATCCTTCTTCCATATAATCGTCAGTGTCTTCGACGGGAGAGGAAAGAGGCTCTCTCTGCTGCTGCTTGACGTCGCACCATGTGGCCAATGTGATTATCTCCGACTCGAGGGTCGCTGCTTCTGGTCGTCGTCTCTGTCGTCTGCAGTGAACACCAGACGATAGGCCGCGGTGGATTGAAAAAGATCACCCCTTGGTCAATGTCACTGACAATATGCGACGTGCGGGGGTAAAGGTCATACGTTATTTACAGGTTCCTATCGTGCAGCCATAGTGATGTAATTGGCTGGACAACATGATGCATGTAGACGTGTGCTGCGTGCAAGTATTGGTCGTGCTGTGGTGTTGAAGCATGCGGCGCGGCTGCATATAGCAAGATGGAAGCCATAACTGGGTGTCTATGAGTATGTCGTATATTGAGCCGGCACGATTTGGCCCATTGGGCAGTGTTCCATTGACTCATTACTAATGCGCATATACTTCAATCGTAAGCTGAGGGCTGTAGATACATGTATGTATTGTTCGTCGCTGCTATGCATTGAAGTTCATCTAAGATACACGCGATGTAGACGCTTTGCTTTGTTGTACTTCCACTTACACACATTCGGCCCACAAGAACACGGCGAACTGGATGCACATACAATTTGAACTCGGGCCCCCAAAAGAAGTCTCCAAGCCAAGACGAGTGAGTCATTCTTTGTCTATCAGTAAAGCTTCTTCTGGCAATACACATCGCTTTCTCCCCGAATTATGATGTGTCCGTATTTGAATGGATTGGCGTCTTGTAGGCATACCCGCACCAGCCAATTAGTCGCAGGGGTGAATTGATGAACGGAGGACTTCTGACGTTACGGCAATAACCTTGACACTATCCGTAGCAGTTCAGGACAGATCCCTGATAGAGTTATTTGGTTCATGAAGGGTTTCATTCTGGGATGCATCGAGTGGGGCTGTCGATGGACCAAGTCCAAGTCAACGCCGGCGCCGTTATTGGCGGGAGCGGGACGGGAACGCAAGGTCCAATCAGTCTACTTGCCACTTTCCGAGATTCCAAGTTTCCGAGATAGACACTGACGATGCATCGTTTCAGCCTGCCACGAGTATTGTATGCATACTGATAGTGACAGAATCAACATACTGATGGTGGTTTCAATTGTCAAAATGGACAAGCTGAGGACTCAAAGGCTCTCTACACGACGGTCTATATAAGACATGGGCGACATCAGTCTCCTTTCTTAAGTGCTCCTCATCAACAGCATTCAACGAATTCAACGAATCGATAACCTCTTTCAGCAACTCTACAACCAAGCATCAACTCTCCCGACAAAATGTCTGCCCACAAGGATCTCGAGATTATCTTTACCGAGAAGGGTGTCCACCGTAAGTGAATCGCTTCTACCCGCAGAGACACAATCACTAACAACGACTCGTCAGCTATCGGTCCCTACGTATGATACCTTTGTCATTGAATATCATCACTTTTTGACCATTTTCTAACACCTCAATAGTCCCAGTGCATCAAAGCCGGTGGCTTCGTCTTCCTAGCCGGTCAGGTCCCAACCGACAGCGCAGCCAAGGTCGTCCCCGGAAGTATGACGGACAAGGCCCGCAGGATGTGTGAGAACACGAAGCTCGTCCTTGAGGCTGCCGGAACTAGTCTGGACAAGGTCGTCAAGATTACTGTATGGTTTCTCCTCACTTTCTCCGATTGTATGTATAACAAGATTCTGACCAGGCTTTAGATGTACTTTGAGAACCTCGACGACTTTGACGTCGTCAACAAGGTCTTTGGCGAGTACTTCATCTCTAAGCCTGCTCGTACTTCGGTTCAGGTTGCCAAGTTGCCTGTCGGCTGCCCTCTTGAGATGGACGTCACTGCTCTCGCTTAAGTGGCTGGGTCCAAGGTCCAGGTGGGTTCCGGTGGCGTGGGACATTCAATGTTACATGTATGTAGAGATACTGCCATTGTGTCCGTTGATAGCCTAGGGCCGGACAATTAGAAAGAAACAAGATAAACTTGAGATCTCATACGCACGTTATTATTGTGACTTTCCTGATTCCCCTGGTTTAAACTGCTACTATGGTTGAGAAAGTAGACAGTGTGCAAGTCTTCGTCAATCGTATCGCCGAGTTTATTCCCCGACTACAAGGTACAATAAAGATCCATTGAATGAGTGCAGGTCCTGTTTTTGTGAGCAATGGAAGCAAGCCCAGAAAACAGAACAAGAAAGGCAATGAGAATGAGCAGCTCAACCAAGATCGTTCATGTCAACTCAACTAGGAAGCACGGGATACAATATGTGAGGTTATGTCTATTGAAAAGAAATGCGGATGCCTGATGAGCTGAACTAGTCTGAACTTATAGTTGATAGATACACCCATACTTGGCAACTACGATATTGCACATAAAAGCAACAATCATAGAATCAATATCAAAGAGACACTTCATTCAGTCAACTACTCATATCCAAGAGCCCACTTCGCAATTCCCCTGGCATGCAAAGCCGTAGTCTCATAAGTCGGAATGACAAAATCCTCCTTCTCGAACACGAGCCTAAGCTCCGTACAAGCCAAAATCACACAATCAACCCCCTCCTCCCTGCACAACTCAGCATACGCCCTTCGAAACAGCTCCTTTACATCCTCCGAAACAGGATTTCGACTGAGCTCGTTGAAAATCAGCCCATCAACCTGCGACCGGAACCAATCCCCAGGCACAGCAACCTCGAGGCCAAATTTATCCACGAGGCGTGCCTTGTAAAAGTCATCCTCCATGACGGCCCTCGTGGCCAGGAGACCGACCTTACGATGCCCCGCTGCAACGACCACCTCGGCTGTCGAGTCGACGATGTGCAGCACAGGGAGACCCGAGCTCTTCCCCAGCGCGTCGGCGGCCTTGTGTGCGACGTTGGCGCAGAGGACGAGCGACTGTGCCCCCGCCTGCTTGAGTTCTCGCCCGCACTTGGAGAGCATGTCGGACATGCCGTCCATGTCGCCCGTTGTCACTAGCCGGGCTATGTCGGCGTAGTCAATAGAGCGGATGATCAGGTTGGCTGAGTGGACGCCGCCTCTCTTCTTGTTCACTTGCTCGTTGATCTCCTTGTAGTAGACTGCTGTGGTCTGCCAGGACATGCCGCCTATTAGGCCGACGACTCGGGGTGCAGCCATTGCGTTTCTGATGAGCATTCTTGCCGATGTTTCCTGAGAATGGGCTGAGTCAATATTTGTCGGGGTTTCGACGCAGTGGTGATGGGACTATACCTTTTCGTAGTCTTATCAAGGATGCACTTGGGAAGGATGATGCTGAATGCACGTATCTACTCGAACTCAATTGTATAGAGGAAGCCTTTTCTTTAGGCACCGATTCATATAAAGGCATTCAAGTTCGGAATTCGAAAGACTGTCGTCAATTGCTTGCGTGCTCACTCGGTCGCAATGATGCTGTACTTTCCGAATCGAGCTTGCCCCGTAGAATGTGACTGGGGTCCGATTGGCTTGTTCGGGAGTGTAAAGCTTGGGCCAATCACCGCTTTTGCATCGTGTAAGTCGTCGGTAGCAGATAAGGACTTGTACATGGTACATTCCGAGATATCTACATGAAGGCATGTGTTGAAGAGGGCCATTCGAGTGCTGTGAAGGGAAGAATGACGTTTACTGGGAGAAGTAGGCAAGGTAGTAACTCGTTGGGTCAAGATGGGGGCTATTGGCCCGGCATGGAGTTGTCCGAGTGAACCATTCAGACGCTGCAAGTGAGCCGGGTCTTGGAAGGATCCGGTAATCTTCAGTGGTACACACTCAATTGCACGCTATCAATTTAAGCTATACCTCAAGTTGTATTGTGTTGCTTATTCCAAGATAAAAACGGGAACAGCCTACATGTACTAGGTGGAGGGATGTCCTGCCGAAAATGAGAAAGAAATCCGGGGCCCCGCGTTTATCTTTTGTAAACGTCAACCATACATGTATGATGCGAGAAGGGCGCATACCCAAGGAGCAATGGCCAGACTCGAGGAACATTCAAAAGCAGGATCCAATGATTCTATAGGTCTAGATGGACGTACTGATGCCAAAAGAATGACCGTCATCACAAGGGCCCCTCGACACGATGTGTATACCAAGACTACCGCTGGTGCAAATGACATACATCATTGCATGTAACCATTGGGAAGTCCCAAATGTAACATCGTAGTCGTGTGAGATCAACATGTCGCAAGTACGTGAACACACTATCACCTAGACTATCACACGACTGTACCGACTACCAAGCAACCCCTGCAACACCTTATCGTATTCCAGCAAGGAACCTCAACCGCCAAGCAGCCCTTCTAGCCAAGGTGCATGTTCTTATCTGACCATACCCCCAAGGCAGTTGGAGCACCCTCTGCACACCCCGACACGTCCAATAAGATACCAAGACGGTTATCTCACCATTCTACAACTTCTCCTTCCGCACGTCCAGAAGCCTTGGCAATTCTTGTAGTTGCACTGCCACAGCTCCCAGTAAAGCTTCACTATAGAGGCAGGGATCCTCCCAGTAATAGATTACGACTGCCACCCCAGGCATAGTCACCATGCAAGAAGGATCTACTACAGCATATCTAAGATATGATAACATCTCTAGTATGCGCGCTGAAGAAACCCGTCCTTATCACCAACACCTCCCTCCTCGACAAACACCAATGCACCGCAACAAGTGAACCAACGCCTCCTCCATGATGATGACCGAGAAGAAACCCATCGCACACGATGTCGACAGAGCCTCAACCCACGCCCCAGTCGAGGCAGAGCTCTTCAACGAGCCACGCACCTCGACAGTCCGGGGCATCAAGAGCCGCCACGCCCAGATGATAGCCATAGGCGGCACAATCGGCACAGGCCTCTTCGTCGGCTCCGGACAAGCCCTGGCCAGCGCGGGACCAGCCTTCCTCCTCCTGGCATACATCCTGATGAGCGGCGTAGTATACGGCGTCGTGACCGCCCTGATGGAAGTGAGCACCCTGCTTCCCATACCGGGCGCGTCAACGGCCTACTTCGGCTCGCGGTACGTCTCGCGCTCTCTGGGATTCGCAATGGGGTACCTGTACTTTTACAGTTTCGGCATCCTGGTCGCGTACGAGATTACCGCGGCGGCCATCGTCATCGACTACTGGCCCAACAATGTGCACGTAGCCGTGTGGCTGACGATTATGATTGTCGTCATTGTCGCCATCAACTTTGGCCCCGTGCGCGTCTATGCCGAGATGGAGTTCTGGTTCGCCTCGACAAAGGTCATCATGATTATCGGGCTGCTCATCCTGGCGTTCATTCTGTTCTGGGGTGGTGGCCCCTCGAATGATAGGCTGGGCTTCCGCTATTGGGAGGGCGGCAGGGCAGCAAAGGCGTATATCGCGGCTGGGGCGGGCGGTCGGTTCACGGCCTTCCTCTGGTCGTGGTCGTATTCTGCCTTCTCCTTCTTCTTCGGCCCCGAGTTGATTGTCTTTACGTCGGGGGAAATGGAGCACCCGAGGAAGAACCTCCCTATTGCGTCGAGGCGCTTCACGTACCGGCTCTTCGTCTTCTATATACTCGGTGCTCTGGCCATTGGCGTCATCTGCTCCTCGGACGATAGCCGACTAGTTTCCGACTCTGGGAATGTCAGTGCTTCGCCGTGGGTTATCGCCATCAAGAACGCTGGAATACCCTCTCTTGACAGTGTTATCAATGCCGGTGTCCTTATCTCGGCGTGGTCTTCGGGAAATGCCTTCTTGTACATGTCTGCGCGATCGCTATACTCCCTCGCCAGGGCTGGAGATGCGCCCAGTATCTTTGCTAGGTGCAACAGGTACGGTCTGCCGGTGTACGCCGTCTCTGTGAGCAGCCTCTTCCCGCTCCTGGCTTACATCAATTGTGCTGCCAATGGTGGTGCAGTCTTCAACTGGTTCGTCAACTTGACCAACACGGCTGGCTTCACGTCCTGGATCTGCTGTCTCGTCATCTTCTTCCGCTTCCGAAAGGCTTGCGATTCGCAGGGTGTTGCTCCGCCGTATCGCTCTAGGATCCAGCCTTATGCCGCGTGGATTTCGCTCTTCTTTGTCTGCGTGCTGCTTCTTGCCAATGGGTTCACCGTATTTTTCCCCGGAAATTTTACGGCTGCTGGGTTTTTGACGTCGTATATCGGCATCGCTATATTCTTGGCCTTGTATTTCGCTCGCAGGGTGTCGTTGTGGAGCGAGCCGTGGGCGTACTCGCCTTCTTCTGTTGATCTCCGTACTGGAGTCGCTGAAGTCGATGCGGATGCTGCGCGTTGGGATGAGGAGGAGAGAGGAAAGGGAGAAAATAAGAAGTGGTGGAGCAAGATTTCCATTCTCTGGAAGTAACAAGACCCATGTACTTTGACAAACCGGGATTCCATAGACCTAGACTTTCTCTGCTTCATTCATCAATGGCTACATACTTGCATGTATAAAAATCCCCGTGTTTATGGAGTCATCTCCGATTCTGGACTCATCACCTCTATAGCCGTTGAGCATATCGGCGAGCCCGCAGTAAACGGCGAACAAAGGTACTGCATAACAATCAGCCCACACTCCTCATCCAGATCCGCAGATATCTTCCTGATGCGATTCTCCTCCGGGATATACCCATCATCTCTTATGCCCATCTCTTCAATCTCAATGATTCTCTGTGCACAAAGACCCGAGTATCTGTCCTGCCAGACCCCATGATAGAAGATGCTCTGCAACATCAGTCCCAAAGCCTTGCGTCTGATGCGAGAATCACGACAGCGCGACGCAACAAGGAACATGGGAGGCGTGATGCCCAGGTCGAAGCTATACAGGAGGTGGTACTCCTGCGGGACAATCTGCCAATAGTGTACCAAGTCATCTGCCAGGTCCACGATGGACTGGAACCGTGGCGTATGCTCGTCGAAGGCCGTCTCAGTGTCCGCGTGGTATGCGCTGGTGATTATCACACCCATGTGATAATACATGTCCAGGAGTTTCTTACTGCATTTCTGCAGTGTATCGCCCTGGCCGGGAGACTCGGACGCATCCAGCGCTTCTTTCCATCGTTCTAGAGTCCCTGTGATATTTTGATTCAGTGTATTCTGACCAGAGGCCTTAGTCTCTTGCAAGACAGAGAAAGAGTAGTTCATGGCGCGATCAAAGTCTACACGGGCGACGTCGAGAGAAGTATAGGACGATGGAATGATCGGAGGGGGGAAAGACGGAATATCCGGAGCGGCGGGGAAGTCGTGCCTAGAATCCATACACAGAGAAAACTGCACACGCAGTCGCTGCAGAACGGGCGTGATCTTGGTGTTGACCAATTCAAGAGTTGGCTTAGAGAAGGCCCGCAGCTTGTCGTAACTGCTGGTCAGAGACCTCCACCAAGTAATGAGTTTGAAGCCCGCTACAAGATGTGTGAGGCACGCCGCGTCATCACTGCGGAGCTGCTCAAAACACATGAACAATATGCACAGTATCATGACCAGGTCCGGACGTGTCGTCATGTCGAGTGGATTTACCCGCAGAAGCGCAATCGCCTTGTTATAGTGTCTCAACGCGGCCATCTGCGCATCCTTCGTCATGACCTGCTGCCGACTGGGAGCGTACGACATGTGACCGGGGGGCTCTATGCTCTTGTGAAGCGAGGCAAGGGCCACGATGGTGTGCTTTATGGTCTCCTCCTCGTGCCCGAGCTGGATGATGATGGGAACCCAGCTGCTTGCGTCTTGTTGTCCGAATATCTTGCGAACAGTCCTGGATTGGAAGTAGAGGAACCCCCGGCGTTCTTCGTCGTCGAGAAGGTTGGCTGCTGCTGAGGGCATGGATTTCGGTATGCTGTTGTAGCCTTCGCATATTCTCTGTGAGGAACTGCAGCGCATGCAGGAGGGCTTTTTCTCGTCGCATTTTATATGTCTGAGGTATGCAGGTTAGAGACTAAGGCTTTCTCTGTGTGTTTAAGGTCATGTTATTACCTAGATCTGGTTATTACATGTTAGCAACGTCAATTACATGTAGCTAACTGAAGCTTGAGTACTTACTTGCACGTCAAACACCCAGAGCGTGCTTTTGGTCTGGAAACGGCGAATCGATATGTGGGCATGGCTGTCTCTTGTTTCTTCTTGCAGAAGGTGCATGGGTAAATTGAAAGTTGATGGAAGTCGTGGCAGTATGCCAAACGGTTTTGTTTTATTCATGGGTAGGAGGCCGGAAGCCGAGATGGAAGATGAATTCCGACTAGACGAGGGGTTGCGAGGACTGCCGTTTAGACGATCCTGAGAGGCAACATGAGAAGAGACACCACAGCGAGGAGCTGTTTTTTGTACGGTATACTCATACAATCTTTGTCTGTATGTCCTTCAGACATATCCCATCCAATTACCGTGTTCACATGTGGTTTCAGTCATTTATACTAACAAGCACCTAGAAGAACTGAAATTTCCGTGTCATAATCATGTCCTTATCATGTCCCACTTATACTCCCGTCGATACCAAAGACAACGGCTGACTGCACGCATTAGCGATCTGACTTAGTATACACAGAAGTACTGACCGTATGATACGCAAGCCATACATTGATAGATCGGGATGCTCAAGTCAACCAGTTTACATCATCCATCTAAACAATTCTGATAGTCACAACATCGGACATGTAAACCAATGCGCCAACCTGGTGACATGGTCCTGGCTTACATGTATAAAGCCTTATCTCCTCTTCCATGTCCTTTCCGTCCTTCACTATCCAACCATTGGCTGGAAGTATAGAGATGCGACCGAGCCAATAACACTACCTGGCCAGCACCGGATTATGGAGCCACGAAGCTATCGAGGCTTCCCCACTCTGTGCATCGTGTGAAGTGCATATACTTTGTGGGGTACGGGCAATCGCTCTGGGCTGCACTCCCAGTTGTCACATTTGCTATCTACACAAGCCCTCATGAGATATCACGAGATATGCGTAACGCCAGTCGATTCATACTTTTTGTAGAAATGCACTGTGCTTGGTGCCATAATCCGGTAAAGTCGGACTAACATCCGCCATGAAGCCGGCGTTGTAAATATAAATACAGGTTACCTGCTTTGAATTACATGTAGTATTCAACCATTCTGTTTCTAACAGATGAGATATTCAAGGATATATACCATCTTACCGATAACCTCTTTTCTCCTCAATTCAAAGTCCATTAGAATAATGGAAGTCTCATGTCCCTCCGAGATCCTGATTGTCGGCGCCGGGGTCCTAGGGCTCAGCACAGCCAACGCTCTCCTCAAGCGTGAGAAATACGCCAAATCCAAAATCACCATCGTCGATGCCAGCCCTACACTTCCCAACACCGCCTCCGCCTCCTGGGACACCAGCCGGATCCTCAGAGCGGACTATGCCCTCAAGCCATACACCAGACTCGTCTCGCAGGCACAAACGCGCTGGAAGGACTTAGGTGACGACAGCTGGGGAGGCCAGGGACGCTACCACGACGCGAGTCTGGTTTTCACTTCCCAGCCCGGTGCAGATGGTCACGTCGATGGGTACCTGGAGGGGAGCCTTGAGAATGCCAGAGAACTGACAAGATCCGGCGAGTTCGGTTTCAAGGAGAATCATCTGAGGGAGCTGCGTGACCAGGAGTCTATCCGCCAGGAGACGGGGTTCCCCGGGGTCAGTGGACAGTATGGATATGTAAACGACAACTGCGGCTGGGTCAAGGCAGATGCGTGTGTCAAATTCGCCCTCGAGCAGGTCCAAAAGACGGGCGGTAGTCGGGTTGATATCCGGCCTAACACCAGGGTCCACCGATTGATATACAAATCCGACAATGGGACAACGATGTGCCGTGGTGTTGAACTGGAAGACGGATCCCGCATAGCAGCTGACCTTGTGGTCCTCACCGCCGGCGCATGGACTCCCTCCCTCGTTGATATGAGGGGACAGGCCATGGCTACGGGCCAGGTTCTCGCCTACATGACCATTACGGAGGAGGAGCAGAAGGCCCTTGACGCGAGTCCCATTTACTTCAACGTTAGCCGTGGTCTGTTCCTGATCCCCCCTCATGACCGTGTCCTGAAAGCTGGCCGCCACGGGTTTGGGTACCAGAACCCCACCGAACTGTCTATTTCCTCGGCTGGTGGCCACAAGCTTCATCAGTCGGTCAGCACTCCACGGACAGATACTGCGATACCGGCTGAGGCCGAGGTTGTCTTGCAAGAATTTCTGGTGGAGCTGCTTCCGCAGTTCAGAGGGAGGAATTTCTCCAATACGCGAGTTTGCTGGTATTGCGATACGTGAGTTTCACTGTTTTCTTTTCCGTCGTTCTGTTTAAAGAACTCATTGCTGACATTGACAATTCAGCCCGTCTGGCGACTTCTTGATTGATCGCTATCCCAACGTTGAAGGGCTTTTTGTTGCCACGGGAGATAGTGGTCATGCCTTCAAGGTGTTTCCGGTTATTGGAGACAGGATTGTCGATTCAATTGATGGGAGACTTGACAAGGAGCTGCAGGAGTTGTGGAAATGGAAGCATCATGCTCCCACGACGTTCAACGGAACTGATGATGGTACGAGGGGTGGCAAGCAGGGAATGATTTTGGAAGATGAATTGAATAAGGGAGTTCGAGATTCTCGGCTTTAAGCGCCGAGAGATATACGGAGAGGTGTAGATAAGACAGCCAACCATGTATTCGCTGTAACAGAGTTGACAGTCTGTTTGTACTCATTTATAGCAGCTTTTCAAACTGTCTAGCAAAATCAAGAACAGTTTGATGGAAGGATACATGACTGAAGCTCGGCATATCCTGGTCAATCGGCCCATGGTCAACCTCCACATGAGACTTAACTCCCTGCTCCCCAGTAGCAATCATCCCTTTCAGACGGGGATACTCCTCTTGCAAGTACTCCGACGCCATCTGATATGTAAACGGTTCCTTGGACACCGGGATATACCGTTTGCCCCCTGCCGCCGGCGTCATCATAGCCTGGACATGCACCTCAGCCAAGTCACGAACATCGATCCAAAAGTTGAATCGACAAGGAGGCAGCTCATCCGACGGCGTCGATGACAAGACCTTCCACAGCATCTTATTCGACTCATTGAGATCATCCACAGAGCTCGGTGGTGTCGCCAGCGGGCCAAAGACCATGGAAGGACATAGAGTGACGAGATCAAAAGAGGGCTTCTCGGTCTCCATGAACTTCCATGCTTCTTGCTCTGCGAACGTCTTCGAGCCGCGGTATGCATCCTGGGGTGTCGCTTCTGAAGACGTCGCCTCTGCGTAGGTGATTGGGTTCCAGTCTGTGGCAGTGTATCGCCACGGCTGCTCCTCCGGTCGACCCATGTCCAGAACGGCACCGAAAGAGGATGTCAGGACGACGCGCTGCACCTTGGAGCCCAGGCTTGCCTTTAATATGGAGCGTACACCTTGGATTGCAGGGATGATGAGGGCTTCTTCATTGTTGTCGCAGTTGTAATTGAGAGGCTGTACGAGGTGTGTAAGTTGGGGTCAGGAGGGAGTGCTCAACGGGATCTGACGTACACTGGCTACATGGATGACGGATGTTACATCTTCGACGGCTGCGTCAAAAGAGCCTGCATCTGTGAGATCTTTGACAAAAGTAAAGTCGACCTGCCTGCTATGGTCCGGTCGGCTGGCGAGGAATACATCAGCCTTGGCTTGTGAGCGAATGGCCATGCGCACCCTATAGCCCTTGCTCAAGAGATTGTCGACTATGTGTGAGCCAATGAGCCCTGTGCCACCGGTAACCAGGACATATTTACTGTATCAAAATTAGAATTGCTTGCCTGTTTCCGGATGTGAGGGAGTTGGACTTACGAGTTATCCATGATTATGTAGCGAGTTGTGAGAGTTGTGATAATGGTGGAAAGTTAATAGCTTCTTCCTGATGAATTCAACTTCGCATATATTCAATGTTTCATGTCTTATTCAATTGTAGATATGCGGGGTATACCTTGAGGAGCTGTAGGTGACAAGATCAACGCGAGGCTATCACTGCATTGATGCCGTTGATAGATAACGCGTTGTGAGGAGCTCCTCACGTTATCGGCGGTGCTCCATACCCGCATAATCTGGCTCAGCGTTGCCCGATATGTCGACCACGGCACTCATCTGACCAATAGCTGTGTATCAAAGTACAGCGCTCTCGTTCCTATATCTTGAGTCTGAAAGTACTCACTTTCTTTCACAAGGACTCACACATACAATTCCTCTTAAGTCTCATTATACCAATTCATTCCGTCTTCAGAAGTATACAGTTTCCCCTACTACAACCTCTCACAATGTCTGCCGGCAAGCTCTACACGTACCCCAAGGCTCCTCGTTCAACGATGGTAGTATTCGTGGCCAAATACAACAAGCTGGATGTGGAAATCTGCAACGCCTTCCCCATCAAGGTATACCCTGAGAAGGGCGGCGTAGGCGAGGAGTATCTGTCCAAGTTCCACACGGGCAAGGTGCCGGCCTTTGAGACCTCGGATGGGTTCTGTGTTTACGAGAGCAACGCTGTTGCATGGTATTGTGAGTAATTTGCCCACTGCATTTCATTTAAAAGTCACATCTGACCGCGTGCTGCTGGCGATCAAGTGGCTAAGCAGGATCCCAACACCAAGCTATGTGGATCCAATCTCCAGGAGGAGACCACCGTGCTGCGCTGGGCCTCCTTCACCAACTACGAACTCCTTCCTCCCATCATGGCTTGGATCCAGCCCGTTATCGGAAGGGCCCCTTCGAGCCCTGAGATTCTAGCTAAGGCCGAGGAGAACTGCGAGCTCACTGTCCGTGCTATTGAGAAGGAGATCAAGGGCAAGGAGTTTCTTGTCGGTGGCACCCTCACCCTTGCAGACTTGTTTGTCGTTTCTGGTCTGGCGAGAGGTTATCAATATGTGAGTTACTCTGTGTCTCAGCATAATATTTCAAGATCTGGTTCTATGGACTAACTGCCAAACAAAGGTGTTTACCAAAGCTTGGGCGGAGAAGCACCCGATTGTGCACGAGTACTACATGCGTATCCGCAATGACAAGGATGGCATCTTTGATAGCATTCTCGGGCCGTGTGTCATTCGGGATGAGCCTGGAGGCACGTACCCTGATTATGATGGTCTTAACTGATTGACACGATCTAAATAGAATTAGTTATATCACTGGCATGGTCAGCATTGGATTCAATCGAAATAATTTTCTGGCCCACTTACACTGACATTCACACGTACATGTCAATATTAGCAATTAAGCAAGTGATAAAGTAGATGACGGTGTTGGTTTTCATCTACTCTAGACATAGCTTATGTACTTTTTACCGCAAGTTACATACATGTATAATAATGAGCAAGCCGAATGCGTAATAGGCTCTCATTAGTCTGTACTCATTTCGAAATACTCAAGACTTATTCGTAGACAAGAATTTCCATCAATCATCCCCATGTATCGTCTCTGTAAAAACCGCCCCGATCCAAGTCGCCAGAGGCCAAAGGTTCCTGCGTGTAAGCGCATCCTCTATGCGCTCAAGATACCTACTCTCAGAGTCCCTCAGCATCTCTGGGCTCCTAGCCGACCCATCTGAGAGCCTCTCATCACCCGTCCCATCCCGAGATTTCCCATCATTCCCCGGATCCAGGGCCGACAATATATCATACATCATGGACCGGCCAAACGCCGTATAGACGCTTGGCAAAATGGTGCTCCTCTGGCTCCTCAGACTGTCCTGAATACCAATAGTAATGAGACGAACTATACGCCACCCCATGAGGCACGACTTGAACGCAATGATTGTTATGAACGGGTCCTCAGACCCCGTGCACTGCGAACCGACCGATGCGCCAAGGGCAGGCCGTGTCAACAGATCGAGTATGCGGGCGAGATGCGTCGACACACGCACCACGTCGCGATCCTCGTACACATCCCTGTACTTTTTCGCCCTTGGTCTTCCTAGCTCCCATGCTGTCGAAATCGCCGTGGGAAGACTATACTCGACTATTCCACTCGTGAGTAGCCCATCCTGGTGCGTGAGACACAGCGCAGTGTAGTGCCAGGCAATCCACACGTGGTTCCAGAGTGAGTTGTCGGGGGACTGCGGGTCACCTATGACGTTCTGCGAGCAAACGCGGGGCATCAGGTCGGCCAGCGCTTCGAGAGCCTGCATCACCTGAGCGCGGTTAGACTCGGAGATGATGGATAGCGTGTGATTCGGGTCGTCGGCCCGGATGTTCCTGTACAGAAAGGTGCTACCGAGTGTCAGGTCGCGGACCATCATTTGCAACTGAACTATGAGCATCAGGCTAGAAAACGACGAGTGCCAGAGCAGGCCGAGGGGTGGCGCTTGCGGCCGCGGGTTCATCAGGTGCATCAGGCTGCTGTAGAGGTCGCCGTGGGGTGGTCGAGGTTCCCCGTTTGCGTCGTCGTCGTCCTCTTCGTTGAAGGACCCGTCTTGGTCGATGGCTAGGGTCTTCCAGGCTGAGGCTGTGGGGGCTGACCATACATCGTCACGGCAGGGGAGGTCGAACTTGACTTCTAGGGCTGCGAGGTGGGGACGCAGGTTGAAGCACATGGATAGTTGGGAGTCTAGATAGTAAAGGGAGTACATGATTCTAGATGTGTGTTAGTCGATGACTGTATGAACGGATGTGTAGATTCACACGTACCGTTTCCGAGACTCGTTTCGGATCGCTAGATGCCAGTCACGCTCTGGAGAGGTTCCATTGGGGTTGTTATCAGATGGTGAGCTCAAGCTCGGATCCGCTATCCCAGACATGACACTGTCTTGTAAGAGCTGGTACTGTCGAGCTACGTCGACAAGTTTCCGGTGAATCTCGAGTGCGGTGTTGAAGAGGCTGTCCTCGCAGCTGTATATGGCGAAATACTCAAAGAGAAGATACGATTGCAGGACCCATGTCTCTTGTATGCCTACGCGGGGATGCTCGTTCACCTAAAGACACGGGTATAACCATATTGGAAGTCAGCAAGTGCCAAGGTTCTCGGGAGTCGAAAGGGGGGACAGCAGTACGTAGATATCGAGGGATTTCAACCCAGACTCGAGCAGTGCTCGACTAATACTGTGATAGTCTTCTTCGGAGGTATAAACAGCACCAACACAAGCGACAGCCTGAAGAAGAGGCTGCTGTGCCGTCGCCGCAACAAAAGTAGGTTGATGGATCACCGGAAGTACTTTCTGGAACTTTTCGAAATACGCTGATAGAAACTGCGGCAACTTGAACACCCACGAGATATTATTCACTGAGAATATATCCCCGGAGTCTGCCGCCGTGGCAGACCTCGGTCGCATGTTTACATCACCATCTGTCGCGTTACTGGTGGGAGGGTCAAAGGAGACGACGGGAATCGACGACGGTGTTGGATTGTTAGATGCCACTCGCTGCGATGAGGCTGCATTGTCCGCTGCGGGATTGCTCTCCGATGGATGGCACTTCCGAACATGGCGCTTCCTCAAGTCACTGTGCACAATCGGGAATAAAGGGTATAAGCGACCGTTCACATTTCACGCACCAACTCCACCATATTGAGGGTCCAACTGGGGCGTTTTCGCAAACCTTCGTGTGAAGCTCACGTTACACTGTGGGCACGGAAATGGTCTCGTATTAGACTGTCGATGTACTAGAATTGGTACAATAAGAGTTTGTGTCAGTCATTCAACACACTAGTATCACGAGTTGAGAAATCATTAGCATCTTCTCCAACCTGAGGATGTATGTCTGGTGAGATTTTCCTGCAATCAATCATCAGTATAAGTCCAATTATGTCTACTGGGATCTCAATACCTACTTGTCTCGTGAAACGCGATGTGCAAGCAGGGCACGCGAATGGCTTGGTGGCCTCATCAGTCTGTGCGCCTTCCATGGCTGGTAGTAGCTCTCAGAATAACTGAGCAAGGAGCCAGGTGCGGAGCAGGGAACGGGGGGGAGAGGAGCACCTTTGAGTACCTCGCTCTTTGATAGCTTATTCTTGATAACGAGGGCCTGTCAATCGCTGCTCCGCGTGTGGCGCGCCGCCGAGGAGTGAGGAGTGTGCACATGCACATGCACCATCTCCGATAACGAGGAGTCCCCACACACACACCCCAACATGATGGATCACACCCCAGAATCTGTCGGCCAATGTGAGCGCAGAGCGTATACTTGCTTTCCAAAATGGGTCATGGGAAAGGAGGACGTATGAGTGTGATTACATTGGGGGGGTTATGTTCCATCTATGTTTCTGTCCGACGTTTCTTTTCGCTTGGGGATATATAACATGCCCGAGTGATCAGATAAGAACCAGAGCGAGTCTATGAACTCCATCGATATCAAACTCCTCAATTGAACTTTGGAATCGGAAGTTTGCTATAACCAATAATGTCACTGCCGCCTTATACACCCGCCGCTCCGAGCAAAGAGCCGTGTAAGTTCAACATTTGAGAATTAAAAGTGCATCGAAACTGACAACACTGTTACTCAGTGGACTACGTCCAGCTCGTGAACTTGGACCTGTCCCAGTACGAGACTCCCGAGGGCCGCAAAGAGCTGGCAGCCCAACTGTATGAGGCTGCCACGGGCTACGGCTTCCTGACGCTCACCAACCATGGCATCTCGGACGAGGTGTACCAGCGTCAAATGCAGCTCTCAAACGCAGTCATGACTCTTCCCGCCGAAGAGAAGAAGCCATACGAGGGTATGTCCAGCCTGCTCCAACCCCACAGCTCCCACAACTAACACGTACGACCATCCAGTGACCCCCGAAGAAGACGCACGCGGACTCTACGTGGGTTTCAAGCCATCCGGACCCCTCGGCCACAAAGGCGGTTTCCCCAAGCAACTAGACCACTACAACATCCTGGTGCACGACCCCAAGCAGCGTCCTCACCCGGAGATCATGCGCCCGTACCTCCAGGAGACGCACGAGGTGATGCACTTCATCCGGAACAACATCCTGAAGAAGCTTCTGGCCCTGATGGCCATGGTCCTCGAGGTTCCCGAGTCGGAGATCCAGGCCACGCACGCCTTGGGCGGCTCCAAGACCGAGTACATCCGCTACATGCTGTGCGAGCCGCGTCCCAAGGAGGAGAGCGAAAAGTACCGCGACATCTTCCTGTCCGGCCACACGGACTGGGGATCCTGGACCTTCCTCTTCTCCCAGCCCATTGCCGCGCTGCAGGTTCTCGACCACAACGACGGCAAGTACCGCTGGGTGCAGCACCAGCCCAACGGGCTGGTCATCAATTTTGGTGAGGCTCTCGAGCGTCTGACCGGCGGCCTGTTCAAGGCTACCATCCACCGTGTTGTACAGCCGCCCGTCGACCAGCGCCACCTGCGTCGCATCGGCGTCATCTACTTTGCCCGTCCGGCTGATGACTACGAGCTTAAGCCGCTGGAGAGCTCTCCCCTTCTGCGTCGTCTCGGTCGCGACAAGCCTATTGATGATCGGGTGTTTTGTATGGCGGATTATCTGGACGCTCGTAAGCATGGTTGGAAGCGCTACGAGTATGATATTGATCGTCCGGTTGACCCGGTCAAGCATGCCGACTTCTTTGCCGGGGAGTACACGGATCCTACGGGGCATAAGAGTCTTGGGAAGTTTGACGACAAGCCTCGTGAGGTCTACGTTCCGACACTCAAGGCTTAGTTTGTTTGTTTGCCTGTTGTCACAAGCATCAATGATGCATAACCGCTCGTACTTCCCGTTACTCAGAGGTTACCCACATAGTCTATAGTTCAATATGAAAAATGTTCCTTTGTCAACTGCAAATCTGCCACGCATCCCCGACATCCTTATCTTGTAAAGTAGAGAGTAGATGGACGGGCTGGCTTCTAGTCATCCCCTTCACGACACCATTTAGCCAGAATGGTCATCCTTTGATGCTCAGTTGATTCATAGCTGGTTCTATGGTCTAACGGTTATGACTGCGGATTCTGATTCCGCCAGCGAGGGTTCGACTCCCTCTAGGACCTTCTTTTTTGCTGCATCTGTACATTTCGTATTCCGCTTTCTACATTTTTGTCTAATTATGTAGAAGGGAGATACGGAAATGTATTTCTCATATTCTGCGTGTGTGCTTGCAGCCTACCTCTATTGTGCCGATAGCCCCCAGGCATATAGAACCCGCCGGTGTTCTCCCATCTTCTCTGAACTTGGTATGTCCGCACTGAGATAAGAACTGACACAAAAACCACTCAATCACATTCCCTCCAGTCCACAGTCCAGTAATCTACTTACACGTCGTCAGATGACTTTCCAAATCGACGGCTCGTCGGTTGAACGCACCAGACCTCTATGGAAAAGATATCCAGACACCCTTGATTGGGTACATGTAGCCATTGTGGGGGGGCGTTTTGGTCTAGGTTACGACTTCCGCGACGACAATTGATATCAAATAAACATTGTAGCATTACATACATTGCGGCTAATTAAATCCGAGCAGCAAGACGATGAAGTCAGAAAGGGGAGGGTGGGATGAGGAGCTCCCGTCATGCTCTGCTATCAAGTTGTCCATGGGCCAATCAACGAGGTCCCAATTGCCCCGGGGTTTAGTGTTGATCTATCCATTCCCCAGTCAGCTTAAAGATAGCAATCATGTATAAGCCAAATACCAGATTTCCCATATTAATATTCCGGGGTTAGATTGAAATCAAAGTCTTGGTGTTGACAACGTTGGTTGTTCTTGGTGTGCGGGGCACCGCCCACGGTACATCCATGTAAGGGCATAAGCGTGTGGGCGCAGCTATCTCTTGGCCAAGATGTACGGACTATGTCCGCTCACAGATAAGACACAAAGATTGTGAGAGTTGCTTATCCAACTAGGGTTAAGGAGAAGCTGTTGATTCATCAGCCTTGTCAAGTCAATTTGCACAAATATTGCTGTTAGTCCGTAGTCATGAATTGAACTAATACAGAAATCTCATTCTGATCCTCCTGCTCTTCAGACTTGTGTATGAGGCATTGAACACTGTTGTTTCCACACATTCCAACAATTGAGCATAGTCAAACAACTGCTTCACAAGATGAAGGCCCTTGTTCAACTTCGTGAGCACTTCAAGCCACGAGGCTCCAAGCTGGAGCAGAGACTTGTACTGAAACTCGACTTTTTTATCCTGACATTTTGCTGTCTGGCGTACTTTACGTGAGTTCACATACATGCATTTTTCAACATTGACAGGAGACTAACACAATACCATATAGAAACTACCTCGACAGAGCCAGTATCAGTCAAGCCTATGTATCCGGCATGCGAGATGACTTGGGATTCGAGGGAGCCCAACTCACTATAGTCACAACTCTCTACGCAGTCGGCTACCTAATGTACGTTGACCAGCCCGTCCTTCCCTCCTCTGCTCTCTTACTAACATGCCCAGTGGTATCGTCCCCAACAACCTGATGCTCACATACTTCAAGCCGCGACGCTTCTTCCCAACCATGATCACCATCTGGGCCGGTCTCACCATGGTCAACGCCGCAGCCCGCAGCCCAAGGGACCTGATGGTCATCCGCTTCTTCCAGGGCTACTTTGAGTCGTGCATCTTCGCGGGGACGCAGTACATCCTCGGGTCATGGTACACCAAGCGAGAGCTGGGCCAGCGCACCGGCATCTTCACCGCCAGCGGTCTCGCCGGCGGCATGTTTGGCGGGTTCCTCCAAGCGGGTATCTACACGTCCATGGATGGTCTACACGGTCTTCCAGGATGGAGATGGCTATTCATGGTGAGAGAAAAACACCCAACCTTGCCCATCCTTCCAATTGCTAACATTCACTCCTCAAGATCTCCGGATTAATCACCCTCCCCGTAGCAGCATACGGCTTCTTCTTCTTCCCCGACACCCCGCACACCACGACAGCATTCTATCTAACCGAGGAGCAAAAGCGACTAGCCCGAGAGCGCGTTCCCCCAGGCGAAGACGCCGAGCCCATTCTTAGCATCGCCTTCCTCAAACGCCTGTCCACATCATGGTTCCTCTACGCCTTCTGTTTCCTTTGGATCCTGGGAAACTGCTCCGAGTCACTGGGCAACCAGTCCCTGCTGAACCTGTACATGCAGGGCCACCCGGAGCGCAACTACACCGTCATCCAGATGAATAACTGGCCTACGGGCGTGCAGGCCGTCGGCGTGGTGAGCACCCTGGTCTGGGCCATAGCGACGGATGTATGGGGCGGCAGGTGGATCTCGGGATACTACGTTGCTGCTACGTGCGTTGGTGCCGCCGTCATGGTGCTCGTCCCTTCGGCGCCGGCTGCCAAGTTCGCTGCGTATTACTGGACCGGATCTATCTACTGCATCCAGTGTACCTTCTTTGCCTGGGCCAATGAGTCTATGCGCGAGCAGCCGCCTGCCCTGAGGTCTTGCGTTATTGCCTGCATGAATGCTGCGGGTAATTGCTTCCAGGCTTGGTGGCCTCTTATATTCTACCGTGCTGATGATGCTCCCGAGTTTACGGTATGCTACCCTCGACACAGTGACTTAAATGTATGCATCCATGCAAATTGCTGACTTGGTTATAGAGAGGAATGTACGCCCTTATCGCCGTGGGTGTGACAATGGCTATATGGACTACTGCGCTCGTCTGGAATGACAGACGCATGTTGAAGCAGACGGGTGTCATTGATGCTGTTGCTGATGAGCGTGATGTTCAGGAGGGTGATGGTGATGGTATCTCCAAGGTTGATGCTAGCAAGGTCTGATCTCAATTCCGTGCTATTACATCTAGCCGCCATTGTAGTTTCAATTATTTTCGTCTTCTTTTTTTCTTCCTTCTTTGTTTCTCTTTTTCAAGTGTTCGAAAATCTGTCCAATATCTTAGTTCCAGCCTAGCCGTGCAATTTCACCATTCACTCTTTTTTCTCCCTTTCTTCACATGTTGTGTGCACACCATGTGTTGTACTGCTCCCTCCCGAAACAATATATCCCGACACAATCGGCCATTCGCTCATCCCTTCACCGAGCAAGCTCATCCGAGCTTCCTCAGTATCCGGTCTGGTGGTCTAGTGGTATGATTCTCGCTTAGGGATTACAACCCCAAGCATACTTGCGAGAGGTCCCGGGTTCAATCCCCGGCCAGACCCTTTCTTTTTGTTTTTTTCGGTATTGTCACCCCCATTGATACCCAATAACACAAAGATTTCATTCCCTTCTCTTTTTTTTTCTTCTTTCTTCTTATTCACTCAGACTATGTGTGGACAGAAATAATGTCGGAAAAGATATATGTAGCATCACGACTGGAGGTTGCAAGATATCTTGTACAACTTGGCGACAAACACAAATCCAATACGGAGTAAGTAGTCAACTCATATAGATTTCATTCAATATCATCTTCTAACACAAATAAGATTCCCGCTTGCTAGTAAATACAAGAATGACTATATCCAAATTGTAGTGTGTATATCACAGGGACAAAGAACAAAAAAAAACTAAAACATAAAAAACGCCTTACGCAACTTGACCCACCGCGACACGTCACCTCCACCCGTCTCCCCTTCCTCAAGAACATCATGCTTCGAAACAATCGACAAGAAAACATCATTCAGCGTCGTGGGACTAACACTGTGATGCTCAATCCCCAATAGATGCGCATTCTCCTCGAGAGTAACAATGACTTGACCGATCGCGCTGCTGCTGCTGCTGTTACCGTTGCCGTTGCCGCTGCTACTCCCCTCTGCCTTGGCCCTTCCCTCCCGCACCGACGCCGCCGGTACACTAAAGCGCATCTGGCCATGATACGTTTCCGGTTCAATGTCAACCCCCTTGAACAGATACATGACCCAAGCGCGCATCCGCTCCATCTCCTCAGCCGTCGAGTATGGTGCCGTGCGACTAACGAGGTGAACGTGCACCGAGTCACCGAAGCGCCCGCGGAGAGTGTCGACCTCGCCAATGGCAAGCATGCGCTGCGCGAGAATCCCGGCGCGACTGGCTAGCGCATCGGCCTCCTCCATGCTGTGCGTCGTGAGCAGGATGGACCGCCCCGGCGTGATCCGCTCGAGCGTGCGCCACATGATGCGTTTGGCGGCGGCATCTAGACCAGACGATGGCTCATCTAGCAGCATGACCGACGGATTTCCCGTCAAGGCAATTGCTAGTGAGAGCTTGCGTTTGTTGCCTCCGGAAAGATGCGGCGCCATGGTCTCAGCATACGCCTCAAGCCCGACAGCTCGCATCACAGCCTCCACCTGACTCTCGACATTATCAATACCTCGCAGGCGCGTGTAGTGACACAGGTGCTCGCGGACTGTCATGTTGTCGATGGCGTCGTTTTGAGGGCACACCCCCAGGTTAGCACGGGCCAATGCGCGATGGTCCGTTACCGACACCTTCTCGATGAAGACATCCCCGCCATTACGACTCGGTGGTATATCGCCACGGATGAGAGAGATGGTCGTCGACTTGCCCGCACCGTTAGGACCAAGCAGCGCAAAGACCTCGCCGTGCTTCACGCCAAATGTGACATTATCCACAGCAGTGTTGTTTCCAAAAACCTTGATCAGGTTCTTGACCTGCAAACCATCATCGTTGTCAGAGTTTTGAACCCGCACATCTTCCTCGGCAATTTCAGCATCCTCGTCGGGAGCTCTCTGCCGGGGAGGTGCCCTGCTTCTGGAGCCTTTCTTGCTCGTTAGGAAGCTAGGTAGTTTGTTTCCCGAGTCGTGGTACAGCAAGACCAAGAACAGCACAATCGACTGCACAGCCAGGTAAAGAATCGGTCCGCCGTATGCATTCATCTCACCGGGATAGCTGCGGAACTGGTAACCATCACAGGCAGTGGCAAACAGGTTGAGGCCGACCAGGATGGAGCGAAATAGAGAGCCGACGGGGGAAAATGCCGAAATGACATAATGAGCAATCAGGACATTGCGTTCAACGTCTTGAGCAGGCGAAAGGGACGTGATCATGAGGAAGGCAATGAGGTACACGGCCAATCCGACAACGTTGTAAACGAATATGCCCCCAAACGTCGCCAGCTGGCTGCCCATAAAAAGAGACCAAACGTAGGCGAGGAGGATTGTCGTCAGGGCATACAGGATGAACACGGGGAACAGGTATCCCGCATTGTACCAAATGTCCGACGAGACGGAGTAAATGATGGCGGCGACAAGAAAGGCGATGAGAAAGATGGTAAAGTCAAAGGTTAGGTGAGACACCCACACGGGGAGCGATCTCACTCCGCTCGAGTACTGCAATCCACGCACACTGTTGCGACGCTCGACGTTGGGGTAGAAGCCAAAGAAGGCTGGTGCGATAGCCACGGCGATACAGAAGAACGCCATGAGCATGGTACCATCTGCGGTGCTAGAGGGCGTGGTTGCATCAAATGGGACGTATAACGTTGTGATGGATGTATTGGTGCGCAGGATGTTCAACATGTTCTGCATCATGATACTCGTGTACACGGACTGGGAGTCATCGGCACGGTAAGCAAAGGTTGGCTCCACGCCGTCGCCGCCAAGCCAAATGGCACCCGGCATGATGCGCTTGCGATCATCTTCAA
The DNA here is from genome assembly GCA_900188565.1 of Geosmithia flava. Taxonomy (NCBI): domain Eukaryota; kingdom Fungi; phylum Ascomycota; class Sordariomycetes; order Hypocreales; family Bionectriaceae; genus Geosmithia; species Geosmithia flava. Next base: position 42,498 of record FYEV01001809.1, read on the forward strand.
TGTATCTCCCGAGAGCTGCAAACGAGTCTTGAACTTCCACGTCAATCCCGATGATGTTTCGGATCCCTGAGAGGTAGGGCTCAATTGCGGCGGAAGGACCAGCGGCAATGACAGCATTCTCCAAGAGGTCGAAATATTCGCTCGAGCCAGAGGCGCTACCCCGGTCTCTGGGTGCGCAGCCGATAGGCCGTTTGTCGTTGACAAGAACCTGGGTACCGGCGGCGGCGATGATGGGAACGAGGAAAGCGACAACGTAAGGAATCCAGTTGGTCTTGAGTAATGTGAAACGCTTGCGTAGAAGCACGCGTACTTGAGTGAGGAAGCCTGTCTGCTGCCCTGTCATTAACTCAACTCCATCTGCTGATTTCTCAACCTCCGTCAGCTTCTCGGGTGGAACCTGACCGCTACTGCCCGAGGGGGTGGCTTCCAAAACAGACGGTCGGTCTTCGCCACGGATCTCTTCGGCGACGTGTAGGAAGACATCCTCGATAGTCGGACTGGAAAGACGGTATTCGATGTTGGCGCCCTCAAGAGCGCGGATGACATCCGCCGCTAAAGTCGATGATGGCGCCTTGTACGTGACGTTGGTCGGGGTGACTGTACGCTCGACCCCATCAACCATGGGAGTATCCTGGGATGTCTTTGTGTTGAGGACGTGCACATGGTACCCAGAGCCTAGAGTATGCTTGAGGCTCACCGGAGACCCCTGGGCACGTAAAGTGCCTTTGGACAAGATAGCAATGTCATCAGACAGAAGATCAGCTTCGTCGAGGAAGTGGGTTGTGAGGATGATGGTACGGCGGCCTCGCTCCGAGAGCAAGATGTCCCAGATTTTGCGGCGAGAGAGCGGATCGATTCCCGATGAGACTTCATCGACACAACAGATTGCGCTATCCCCAGTGAGCATCATTCCCAGCTGCAGCTTGCGCCTCTGGCCACCCGAAAGGGTTTGCGCCTGAGCGTTGCGCTTCCGGGCCAGGCCAATAGAGCTAAGTAGCTTGTTGAGCTGCTCAGACGAGGCCTTGGCATGCGGCGATTTGAGCTGGTTGAAGATGTGCAGGTGCTCAAGAACAGTGAGATCGTCCCAAAGAACGTTCTTTTGGGGCGCAATTCCAATGCCCCCAGACGCGTCAATAGAGACGCTACCCTGGCTAAATCGACTTATACCGGCAATAGCATCAAGCGTCGTGCTCTTTCCGCTGCCGTTGGCACCCAGCAAGGACACGATCTGACCTCTCTTGACCGATAAAGTGAGGTTATCGACAGCCACAGTTGGCGCACGAGGTTTGGCGACGAAAGAAAAGAGACGGCGCACAAAGCTGGGCTGGTACACCTTAGTCAGGCCGTTGACGTAGACAGCGTCGTTGGGAGCATCCTGCGACGAAGGGCCACCCTTGTACACTTTGCGACTCTCTGCAGCAACTCCATGAATGGCACGCTCCAAAAAGGCGGCGATGATGGGATAAGCCACGATTTGGATGCCGAGGAAAATCCAAAGGACAAAGCCAGGTAAGGCCGAGCTGCTGCTAGATGACGCGTTGAGCAGGTCGGCGGGATGACCATCCTTTTCGTACTTGGACAGGTAGATGAAGAAGAAGACAATATTGCAGGGGGTGAATAATAGACCGAGAATAGCAACAGCGGCAGTGCCAGCATTGGGAATGGCCTGGGCGAGAATGGCTAGGAGAACGACGACGATGGCATTGATGGCACCCGAAAGCTGAGCTTTCTTAAAGAGAGTGCCACCCATGATGGCCCAAGACGTTATGGCCAGACCGGCCAAGATGTAATAGATGATGATGATGGCAATGCTCGTCTCGAGCCAGATGAAGGAAGATACTATCACAGAGGCGATGACCCAGCCAGGGAGGTAGGTGATGGCGAATGAGTAGAAGAAGGACAGCATACGGGCCAGCTGAGCCTCCCAATCGCGTGCGGTCGGCATCATAGCGTCAATAAGCTGCGATAATCCTTTTTCCCTCTCTGTCGCCATGGATCCAGGCAGGCGGTAGACCAATCCGTAGAATATGACGAGCAAGGTGATGCTATTGTACTGCGTGAAGGTCTTCTGGTAGCGACGACGTACGCCATCCTCGCGCTCACTCTCTGTCTCATCGGTAAAGGGCCAGTGTTCCGTACCCTCAAGATCGTCCGAGTTGGCACCAGCCATTGCCATATCGATGGCACGCTGGAGGGGGAGGGTATAAATTTCGGGGCCGTTGTCGGTACTTTTGACACGGAATTCACGGCCAAGAGCACGGTCGCCTCTCAGTGTGTAGTTCCAACCATTTCCGGGTCCTTCATCAGGCGATGAGTGAAAGACGACTGCACCGAAGCAGTTGGAGTCACCCTGGGACGAAGAGCGGCATACGTAGCCAAGGTCATCCTCCGAGGACCGTCGGGTGGCGTTGAGACCAGCATCCTCGAACGGCTTCGCTACCGTGCTGATTACGCGATCGATGGCACCGTCGGTGAAGCCGTTGTCGATAAATACCACCGTGTTGCGTCCACTGCTGGCGGCGGGTATGGCCGACGAGAGGGACCGAACAGGTGTCGGCTCTCCTATTCCATACTCATCACTGGGTGTGCCGACTCTCTGCAGGATGCCCAGATAGATGCTGAGGATGACGGGAAGCAGTATGGCTGTGTATATGGTCGAGATGAAGTGTCGACGGAGGAGGATGGTGAAGTTTTTGTTTGCGAGTGTCTGGGTCTGGGACCAGAAGGCTGATCTGCGGGCTCCCCCAGTGTTGGCCATGACTACCAATGGTCGGGAACGGGCCCGGTCAAGTAAACATCAATATGATAACAGAAGGTGGTAGTAGTATCAGCGGTTTGGGATGATTGAAAGAATTAATTATAGAGTATCGAGAGGAGTTTTCAATCTTGTTTTTGTGTATTCATTGAGGAGGAAGGTGTCACTGATATCGCTCCTTCCTGGATTGACGCCACATGGGATATTGAAGTATTTGGCTTCGGGGGGGGGAGGGCCAATACTTGAACAATTCTATATTCAATTGAATTGCCATTACAGCCACCATCATACATCATTTGTCTGCTAGATTTACGTCAATCCAAAGAGCCAACAAAGCCTCTTAAATGTCGATGTTCTCCCTTGTTGGCAGTAGTTGCACCCAATTAATACCCCACACATTTCTGGGCGTCGGGCGGCAGTGTTGATACGAAGTAAGCGTGGTTTTACCCAAATAGGCAATTTGCAGCGCTCCCGTGGAGATGGTGAGAATGGACGGCACGCAGAGCACACAGTTGAAGATGACTCTCATTGGTCAGCCCTCTTTCTCCTGTGCCGTTTTGCTGTCAGCCTTATTGGATTAGGTAAAATAGAAGAGCTCCTAACATGGTTCTTTGAATGTTGGCTCTTGTTCTCTTCATGCTAACGGTTGCTGTGCCTCTTTTCTCTCCACAAGGCGATGACACACTGGTGGACAACAACTCGCCGCAAAGGGCAATGGCCGGGAGTGAAGCGCTTTATGTGTTTTGAATGCTACTCGTATTGGTGTTGGGAGTCCTATGGGAAATGGGGATGTGCAATGTTGTTCATGGGAATAAAAGGGTGGCAGTTCGCCATCTGGTCTTCTTGTCTCGTCACATCATCATACAAGACCAAAAACGATGTCACCTAAGAAAGATGTCTACACCAAAAAAAAAAGACATTGAGATATGGAAATACTAGACTCTCACTCTAAGCCCTTCCACGTCAACAGAGGCCTCCCGATAATCCTCCCTCACGGAGTCCTCGGGGAAGAAGATAAAGTGACCATCAAAACATCTATTACTACGACACTGGATCAGGGTAGGTGAATATTGGAAACAAACTGCCGCCACGGGAGATAGATAATACCAGGGGAACTCAACATCAACCACATACGTAGGCCAAGGCTTCGGAGCGTGGAAAGACCTGGGAGACAGCCACACTGACATGGCAATGACGACGTCCGACATACGAGTAGACGAAGCACCACGGACGAATACTGAAGACCGAAAGCGACGAAATGGTTACATTCTTGGGTGAGAAGAAGAGGCACAGCCCCGCCCGCCGTCTTGTACCTTGGTCGCTGTACCTTGGGAGCCCGCGCGACCGAAGGATCGTAATCCCTGTTCGGCGCAACAAGACGACGGACATCTTCCATGTCTTTTTTCCCTTGATTTTCCCGTCACCGCTTCCATCTATACCCCGTGGTTGTTTGAAGACGAGATATACCCGTAGATGTGTACTCGTAGCACTCGGGTTTTAAACCATTCTCGGGCTCGGTCATTTCGTACCTTTTGATCGGCGAATATGTATATTCACAAGCTTAACTCTGCCCATATTATAGTCTACATCGTTATCAGGACGAGAATTGAAGAAAGAAAGAACGAAACCCCACCGACTTCTCTAGTGTAATTTCCCCTGACTATTACTAGTACAATTTCTACTATTGGTACAAGCCATTGCATCCGACGGTTGCACCTCTATCCCTGATAAACACTGACAGACTTGGAGTTCAACCCAGCTTAACCTGCACCTGATAGATCAATCGCCGAAAGGCCTGTCAATCTACTACGAGTACTCCGTATGTCTCTCAAGTTTCACAAACTCTAGTCCCTATAAATCAACGACGATCCATGATGATTAGCACGTGCAAGATGATGAACAGAGGTCATTACCGGGAATAAACCATAGCGCTGACTTTTGGTCTGGTGATGTGCTTTACTCCCCCACATTGATAGCAAGTGCCCTGGTTCTTCTGTATTTGTACAGTCTGTCTCCTCGCTTTCTGCTCTGTCAAAGATCAATAACAGCTACTAGAATTGAGCAGATAAATACATGTATTGGAATTGGCATTTTGAAGATCGTAGTAGAAGATGGACAGCACGGGTTTCTATAGATTGATACGATTGGGTTCAATGTATGTACCTACATGTATGTTTACTCATCAGACTAGATCTATCTGCCGGACCTTGGGGGTTTCCCTTTTCTCTCTCTCGTGCTCTTTCTTTTTGAAACTAAACTGTTTAGCTCGATCATTAGTTCAATCCTGTCTGTCCCAGGGTAACGGGCTGAAGTGCGATCCCGTCGTAGGGCGAAAACCGGCGGTTAACAATGGAATTGGTACTGTACTCGTATGTATGTGAAAGCCGTGCCTATTGCCGGGGTTTGCGGGTATAACAATGTCCGCCCGTACAGCTTAGAACTGCGTTGACTTCAAGTGTTACATGCATGCGACTATCTGCGACTTGAATATGTTGAATGCAACACATCTCTTCTTCTCTCTCTCTGCTTATAAACTGATGTGTATTGTGATGATGTTATCAGTTTGAACGAGCGGGGATTACGCGCAACAACGCCCAGTCTCCAACTGCATGTCTCAAAGCGGCAAGCAACGGGACCGACACGGCATCAGCCATGACTATAATGGATCATCGTCACAAGGTTGCATTCTGATGAGAAGACTGTGAAAGCCTTATTTTCAGGCGCGCGAGGGCGGCCGCGCCTAAAGCAAGGTGGGTGGGTATTTAATATATGTACGTTGGTTCCGCCCCTGCCCCTTGTCCCTCTCTCTACGAGTAGTAGAGAACTGGAGACTGCAACTCTGACGAGAATGCACGGGAAAAGAGAGAGAGGGTGGGGGGAGGGGAGGCAGAGGGAGATGTACTCGTACTCCGTACCAGAGCGGCCTTTGCCGTCTCACCACATCCGTTTAATGTACGAGGACGGAGCTTGCGTATCATTCGTTGATTCTTCGGTTCTCTTTCGCTTGTTCAATGTTCATGTTGTCTGTCTCCATAATTATCTTCATCTTGGTTGTTACCTGCCGACGTGCGACGGACGGAGTTAAAGGACTACCGACTAGTGCTCTCTTTGTTGCTTCTCTTTCCTATTCTGTTTTTTTTTTTTGATCTATAGTTACGAGATGTTGCATTCTGTCAATGTACGCCCATAACCGGGATTGCACCTACTACCTGTACCTGGAGATGATAGAAACAGATGATAGAATTGAACCTCTCATCTACATGTACTACTACATGTATGTTCCAAATGCTTGACCTCAACTCTCTAGAAACATTGAAACTAGGCAACGGCTTCAAGGCACCTCAAAACTAGTCCAATGCAGCTAATAATCCCCCGAGTAGCCACACACACACACCACCACCACCACCCCCAGCTTTTCTGGGCGGCGCACAACTACGTCGGAGGCGTCGTCGTAGGCCTGTAATGATCGTCGTCATCTGTACCTCGAACGGGAACCAATATCATACATATGCACTCAATATTATATGACTACGAGTACTCGTACATAAGCTGGACATTGACAAGCATGGACGGCTAAAGGGAACATGGTCCAACGAGATGCACTCGTTGGTGCACCGATGTGATGTGGCGTTTGTCTATGTTCATTCCTACTGCCCTATCCTTGATATGGTAGGCGCCTATCCCATTCGCCTTGTAAAAGAACAGGTACACTTGCATTGCGCATTTACTTCCATGTATGCAATTGAGAATGTTCCCTTGGCGCGTGTCTTTCTAACAAGCCATTTCTCGTCACCGGATTCCGAAAACGACACCCGCGTATATGCACGCCGGGCGGCCGACATATCTCTGCAGCAAAGGAACCTCCCCCTTCCAACAGAGATGGTTGATGATGGCTTCGTTTCCAGTCTAGATAATACAAAGGACCTGATCTACATATACATGATAAGAAAAGCTATCTAAACTACTACTACTACTACTAATAGCATAAACACTAGGCAAAAAAAACGCCTAGAGGAACACGCCGGCTCTTTTTCTGTCCTGCCTGCCACTGGGGTAAGAGAGGGTGAGGGGGGGTGTGAGATCTTGGCGGGTACGGCACAGGTACGTGTGGAATATGCCGTTAAGCTAGTTGAGGCTTCCTCTGTCTATTCAAATGCCGTTCACTCATTTCCTGCCCGCTACGGACGCTCCGGCATTTATAAGATTCACATCATGTCGTGATCCTTCCAGAAAAAGAACAACCATGTCATTTTTTACAAATACTATCCCTAAACAAACAAATTCCCTACCAGGTAAACGTACACATGTACGCATCATTCGCGTCAGCTCATCATACGTCGTACGGGATTGGGGGACCGACAAGGTACATGGGGGGTGTGTGAGGCAGGGCAAAAAAATGGTGACAATGAACCATGCGCTGATGAAGTTGAATCCTTCACCCCTCCCCCCCCTGGCTTGACTTGATTACCAGGTTTTTCCCTTTATCACGGGACTCGGTGAGATGAACTGAGTTGAAACAAGCTTGTTACCTTTTCTGTTCAAGCTTCAAGCTTCAAACCCATCATTCAAGACCATTATCAGATGTTGCAGGGGATTGAACCCTACGGATAACTATATTACCTATACTGTAGTCGTAGAGTTGACAATTGGTAAAAATACACATTCGTAGGGCCAGAGGAATACAGTCAGCGGTATCTTATCCTAGGAGACTTGACTGTATTAATAGATGAATGACCTTGTTGGGCCATAGTACGTGATGTCTATACATGTATGCAAACCAGCAACTGCGCTTTTACTTCATCTTCAGATAACAAGTAGAACCCAGTGCAGCGCAGATGGCCAACGGCAAACTCCATCCTGAGATGCTTCACTTCATGTCCTTCGCGAGCGTTGGTGCACGGCCAGAACCCCCCACACCCGCCAAGCTGTGATTTTTTGACGAATGTCTATACTAGGATGGTACGTTCCATGACTTTTTCACACAGACTTTCCCCAATCGCCCATTTTCCGCAATGTCCTTTGCAACGAGGTGGAGGGGCGGACAAGAAGGACATAGGTCAAATACTCGCAGACCATGTCCGACAAATCCGCCGCCCGCCCTACCGAACGCCGCAACTTGGACTGAACCAACAGACATTGCTCGTAGATTGTGCGGAGGCGGGAAAGCATTGAAAAGATGGGTATCTCGCTGTCAGTGTGTGTGTGTCTCCCGCGGTGGAGAAGGAGGAGGAGGAGAGGGGGGCAGCCAGCGGCTACGCAGGGGTACACATGTGGATCACGCATCACGGTAGGCTGTTTTTCTCCCTTCTATTCTGTCAATGAGAGCTTCCAAGGTACGTACATTTCTTGGGTAGCGTAGTACCAGCCACACTGTCCGAATGCTTGCAGTGGTGATCATTGTCGTTTCTGTTTACTTTGCCCTGTACAGATGCAGACAACTGCGTCTTGTTTCCAGTCTTCTCCATGTGCTCGCCGTCCATTTCAGATACAAGGGTCAGACTCCTGCAGGAACCTGCGTAGTTTGCGAGGCGACAGCATGTGCAGTGCAGTGCAGTCTCTCAAGTGCTACCTTGGTGGCCTTGTGGGATGGAATACTCCGTACATGTAATACCAAACTGCTGAATGTCAAACTCCACAAAAGAAAACGAAGGAAGGGTGGTTTGAGAGTCAGAATGGACGGGTAGCAGTCGTAGTGGGTTTTGAATGATTGAACATTGAGCTTAGGGAGTTGTCAAGGAAGGCCAATGTCAAGGTCAATGTGTTTATGCGGGTACAATGGTATATTTAAAATACCCCCCGTTCCCAGACATGGCCATGATCGGCGTTGGAGCCGATATAGAAGCCTATCAACTATGGGCGACAAGACTCAATAGAGAGGGCTTGGGGTGTGTACGAGTATCCATGCTGACCGTGTCTTCCAGGGTGTCGGTAATTGCTACGTTGTTGTCGTCAGCGTCTCGATACAACGTAGAGAGTACTCGTACTCAGCCTGCTGTTCCCGTCGTACAGATCGAAAACGGTCCCGTCTTCTGGTGGCAGTGGCAGTGTCAGTGACAGCGGAGAGTGCCTTGTATGATCTGACAGATCAATGACCTGCTTTTGTGCTTACTCCCGTACTCGTACACATGTATCTGTATGGAGCACTTGAAGATTACGTCCGAGACATGGCGAGACGCAAGTAACATGTACGAGTCATCCCGTATCATCTCATCATGACCAAGGCAGTTGCCGAGAAAGCACCAACAAGAGAACACTTTAGTATGACCAGTACATTCACATAAGTGGCAATTGTCATTCTTCCTTTTCCCTCCCCCTCCTCCTCGCCAAATGATTTGAGTCCAATTGAACATACGCCGCTTCCACTATCAGATGATCCACCAAGGTGCATTGTGTGGGGGTCCTGGGGGGCTTCTTTCATCGCGGCAACTATTACGGAGTTAAGTAGTACTAGTAGTTAAGAGAAAAAGAAGAAGAGAGGAGAAGAAAGAAAAGAAGAGAGAGAAAAAATACTAGATTCCCAAAAAGGAGCGGTAAACGAAACCAACAACACTCAACCACGTTGTAGATCTATCTATGAGACGATCAGACAACTATCGGGTGTTTCGTACTCGTACATCACCAACTTTTTCTGATTGCATGCACCAGCACTAAACGCACCAGGATGCACGCCTCCATCGATTGTAACAGGTAATGAACATGCTTGTCTGTATCATTGTCAACGTCCTGATGTGGAAGGTGGCGTTGGCAAGGTCTTGAATCCTTCCAAGCACAAAGGGTCTACAAATCCCAGTTTTGGTTCACCATTTATTACTACTACTAGAAGGCACAGGTTAGACGCGTTTGGGAAAACTTGCAAGGCACGTAAAACACGGAAAGAAAAAGACCAGACGTTGATCAGAGTCCGGAGGTGCCGCTGTAGGTAGAAATGAATTACGGGGTATGTTCAAGGTATATACGGAGTACGAGTATAGGATTCAATCTTCAGTTTTTGGTAACTGATTCGAGGTCGGGAATTGCCGAGCAATGAACTGTTGGTGTACCTGTTCCCATGCTACATAATCACTCTGTAGTTGTGGTGCAAGTTGCTGTCATTGATGAAGTGCGATCGTGCTCTCTCGACAACTTCCAGTTCCAGGTCTCTAGATGCATGATGTACATAGACCCCTCCCGGTCCACAGATACAATCGCAACTCCGTTTCTCCCAAGACCAGCATCATCAAAACCAACTCCCGAAAGTGTACGCATATACAAAGAAAAAAATCAACTACGCAATTCCTGCAAAGCTACGCATTAGTTAAAACCCGCCACCCCTGAGCCTTACAACCAGCTTCAGCCTAGTTCACAACTCCAGATGCCGTGGTCGTCTCCCCCATGTGCCGTAAGGTGTAGTGGAGACATTAGAGCTCATTCACATTCAATGTCGAAACTTGTTCGCTCCAAAAAGCGGCGCCAAAAGAAGTTGAGGATTCGAACAGGGCAGTGAGGGAAAAGTGGAGGAGAAAAAGGTCAAGGTTGCATGCGTCTTATTCCCAATCCCTTCCACTCCCACTCCTCTCCCCCCTCCTACTCCGTAGAGGGGCACACACACACACACACACAGGGCCAAGGGTCAGCAAAGAAGCCGAAAATCGATGGGTGTAATGTAGATCACTTCTTCCCACGTGCACCTTTACAACAAACGTACAAGGGGACAACTTACAAGGGTAGACACCTTACAAGGGGAGACACCTTGAACGTACACGCCCCCTCCCTTCTTTCCGTCCCATCAGTGAGTATGTAGATTACCTTGTTTTTTTCTGGGAGGTGCGAAAGTGGTCTAGTTGTTCCTGTTACATTGGAGAATGGATGATGTGAACATTTGGAAATGTACATACTGTAGTATCTCACCCTGCGGGTCCCGAGGCGAATCTCGCTACATTCAATGCTACAATTGGTGTGTGTGTCTGCAGGTGTGCCTGTGTGTGTCTTCGCTACTTAGAAATTCCCGATGTGCACACACTCTCTTGCAGTATCCATGCATTCTGATGTCTCTCCCGATCCGACCCAGCCGTGGGGTGGTAGAGAGAGTGTGTGTGGACAAACTCCAGTCGACAAGAAGGAATAAGAACATGCCATCTTCCCTCGATCCTTTTCCCATGATTTCCCCTCCTCATCCATTGTTCTACATGATCTTCACACATTTCCCCTCTCTTGTTCTCATATCAGAACATTGAAAACTTGAAAACTCTCACACAAAGTGGCCATCATGTTGTCCACTACTAGTCCTATCCATATGCCTTCCTCTCCAACAGGTATCATGGTGGATGACGCCAAAAAAACAAGCATTGCCAAGAAGTCCAAGTCCAAGTTCTCGGCCTTGCCAAGGTCAAAGGAGATGCGTGAGGAGGATGACTGGACTAGGGTGAAGGACCCGAAGCAGAAGAAGAGGATCCAGAACAGAGTCGCTCAAAGGACATATCGTACGTCTCTCTTATCATCTGTCTCTCCTATCCTCATATCTTCCTCTCTCTTCTTCCATCATACTAACATCGACATACAAGGCCACCGCATGAAGGCAAGACTCGATGAGCTACAAGCCCGTCTAGAGACTCACGAGGGCTACCAACCTCCTCACATGTCTGTGGCAGCAGACAGTCTGCAAATGCCCTTTGGCACCATGGAAGACTCCTCATGCCTCTCGCCCGCCTCCTCCAGCCATCATCACATCCCCCTCCACCAGCAACAGCAACAGCAACAGACATCGGCACCCCCCTCCCTCGACGCCGCCCACTTCATGGCCCCCCAGCACAGCTACTACGAGCCGCACGGGGCAGTTTCCCTCAGCGACGCCGAGGGCAGCCCAGCCTTCGCAGACCTCTCCATCTTCAGCAGTCCCTCCCTCGCACCGACGAGCAACCCGTCCCCGCCTCCCCCGTCGTACGGTCTTCTCTCCCCGCCATCCATGACGGACGCACACCCCGTCGTCGGACTGAAGCACGAGGACGCTGCCGCCCCTCCCCCCTTCATGCTCGACTGCATGAGCTTCCAGTCCCAGCTTCTCGACCGTCTCAACAATCTCCAGAAGGAGACTGGATTCCCCGCTGCTGCTGCCGCCCCGACCTCGGCCCCGTCTTCTACCACAGGTATGGCGGGCAACATGGATCAACGCCTGGAGCTCATCATGGCACAGGCTGAGGCCGCGGGCTTCGACTCCTTCGACCACCTCGTCACGGCGTACTACACGCATAAATTTGGCGACGCCTCCCCGCTCGCTGACGAGCAGCGCTTCAGTCGTCACCGCCGTCTGCCGCAGGTCATTTCTGACATGTACAGTGCGTCGCAGGGTGGTGTGTGGAACGACTGGGAGCGCGAGAGCCTGCACAATGGTATCATGGGCACGGCGGGGGCCATGCTCAGCTGCGAGGGTGCCGATGTCATGCAGTCGCTTGGTCCGAGGGTGAATGCCCTGCTTGACGCACAGAGCAGTGGTGATATCGCTGCTTCGACAGAGGCCAAGGTTTCCATGAAGAGGTCCATTCAAGAAGAGGTTAGTTCTTTTGTTCCCATCTAGCGATACCAAAGCGGAAACTAACATGAATAATAAAATAGCTCCCTAATCTTTGGGCTCTTACCATGTCCCTGGCCGCTGATAAGCGTCACTCGTGGCAGTGGGACCGATCGAACACGGCCCTTGCTATTGCTCTGCTTCTCAACTTCTCGGGCCACCTGGTCAATGAGCAGCTCCAGTGCCTCGTCAGTGCCTGCCTTTCATGAAGAACATGCTCTTGGATGAGGATATAAAGAGAAATGTCCCGAAAGGGGCAAAATACGGACCAGGCGGATACGCGCCCATATGAACATTGAAGCGCAAAATTCTCTCTGCTGTCCTAGGGTAGTCCTGCGCCGCCGACATATTCAAAGGCAGGTGGTTGAGCTCAGAGCTCCCACCAAGAATGCCATATTGACGTCGGCAGGAACGGTGCATCGCCAAGTCCCTCGGAGTAACTGTACCACTCCTTAGGAGGCGATGTATCAGGAGAGGAATTTGGTTTGCCCGCCCAGACAGGTGTGGCATAGGGTTGATGACAAACTCTTAAGTTGGATTTTGGAATAATGGGTTATATACACGCATGGGAATGATTTATACGCGTTTATGTAGATTTATGTAATAACCAAAGAAATGCTTTTACTTTAATTATTTTACTTTCGATTATCTTACTCTCAAATACCATAAAACGGATGTGATCGTATGTAATTAGTGTGATCAATGTGTGTTGACTGTGTATGTATACTTTCCCAATCAGGAAATCCGCCTCTTAGAGTCACCGAGACCTGGACCAAGGCAGTGAGATCAATCAATCAAGAAATATTTGCGACTACATATGTACACTTAGAGAAAGCGAGGAGTCTCCGTGTACTAAATCATATCAGTGTATGATTCTTTTGATCATGTGCATGACCATCCAGAATCTGTGTGTGTGGGCAGAAGGGAGGGCAAAGCCTCCCATTGGGGTCTTTGTATCAAGCGGATCTCCGCCGGGGAAAGCGGAGAATGGGGGCTTGCAGGCGGCCCGACGGGTAAAACTGGGCAGCACTCTTGTTAGTGAGTCTTTTAACGATGTCGATATGAGATTTGCCTTTTGCTTTTCTTTTCTATGAATATTCTCCTTAATGTTTTTTTTTTTTTTGTTTCTAGTGGTCACTATGCTGGGGACTTGAAGACTCTCGACTATTGACGTCTGGGTATCCAGTCACCAGCTCATATGCTCAAATAACAAAGCAAGAACGCAAGAGGGGAAGAAGATCTCCCTCAGCCGCAGACGGAATGATGTGCATGTGATAGACATGCGTACAGGACACCATCAGATCAACATCTACACTATATACGTGTACATCTCCAGAGGCGAGTCTTGGCCATCTCACCGGCCGGCAGTGCGTGATTGTGTATTGGGTCACAACGAGAGATATGGAGCACATAACCGTACATCAGGCAGCACACATGCTACTCTTTCTTATCTGGTTGGTCAACATGACTCGAGTCGAGAGAAGATCAAGTAAATGTCCTGTTCCGTCTTTTGTTGAAGACTCCATGTCCCCCGCGCCCCCCTCCCCGCATCCTTGGCTTATATCTCAACTTTATCTTGCCCTTGATCCCCCCGCCTTTATCCCAGATCAAAGAACAGACTTGTCATTTTCCCCCTTGTTCTTTGCTTTCTTGACTTTGAATCATGGCTTCGAGCAGCATCACTTCTGTTGAGAAGCAAGGCGGAACTCGGGAGTCTGTCCTCAAACTCACGACTGACAGTCATGGGAAGACTCAAACTGGCTCCATCAAGAATGGGGACGTCGTCTTTCCCAAGGGATCGATGCTGGGTGGTATGAGCCGGGGACCGAACCCGCTTACAGGTACGCTGATAACCTGGAGATATACCCTGGAAGAATAAGCAGAAGGGGGAGAAGAACAGGGGGGGGTTGAAACAGTGTTAACGAAAATAGGAATCCCCAACTTTCCATCTCACCAAGAGCATCGACAACACATTGCCGTACACATGGCAGCCGCCTTCCGCAGCTGGGCGCGAGCTGGCTTCGCAGAGGGAGTATCAGGACACATGTCTGTCCGTGACCCAGAGTACGACCAACTCATCTGGATCAACCCCATAGGACGGCACTTTTCCCTTCTGAATGCCGGGGACATGGTCTGTCTCGACATTCATACGGGCGCTATCGTCGGTGGTAACCGGGTACGTCGGGAAGACTCGAGTCTAGATAGACAACAACGAAAAAAAGGAAGAAAGACTGACGGTGACACACAGACCAGACCCATCAATAACCCAGGATTCTACATCCACTCAGAGATGCACAAAGCCCGTGACGACATCCGCTCCGTCTGCCACGCTCACACCCTCGCCGGACGAGCATGGTGCGCCTTCGGAAAGCCCCTCGAGATGCTCAACCAGGACATATGCATGGTATACGGGACACTAGCCGTGGACCCAGAGTACGCGGGCATCGTGACGGCCGAGCAGGAGGGTCAGCAGATTGCCAAGACGCTGGGCGAACGGGGGAAGGCGGCCCTTCTCATCAACCACGGCATCGTCACCGTCGGCACCACCGTCGACGAGGCCTCCTTCCTCCTGGGCATGGTGGACCGCTGCTGCGACGTCCAGCTGCGCGTCGAGGCGGCCTGCGCGGGCAACCCGGATCTGAAGAAGTCGGTCATCTCGCATGAGGTGGCTGCTGCTAATGTCCGTATGGCCGGGGAGGCTCACTGGCTGTATGAGCAGGCCCAGCCGGATATTCAACTTGAGATTGAGTTGGCTGGAGACGTCATTTACCGCGGTATCGAGAACGTCACCGTCGAAAAGGATCTTGTTTCCTAAAGTCGGGGTTTAGAGTATATCAATGTTCAATAGCGGCTGATGGTGAAAACTAGTCGTCTTAGTGTCACTGAATGCAAGACTCGTGAAATATCGCGGCAGGAGCAATGGAGCCGCCATGTGCCTACCTTACATGTGCATATATGTACATGGGGTAGTCAAAGAGAATGGCAGAGCTTCACTCATAGCAAACAAGAAATATCATCAATTCACATCGTCTCCAGTCTCTTTCAAAATCACTCACCATTTGATCCTTTGATACATTTTCTCGGGCACCCTACGGGCGAACAGTTGCGTCCAAAGACGACACTTATTGAGTGGGTCATTTGCAGTACGAGTCAATCTCAATCCGCCACCCCCGCGAGCGCTCAACGAGAGGATTGGGAGCCTCCAAAAACATGAACTCATCGTCCTACATGGCATATCATCGGACCATCTGATTCAGAGACTCCATCAAATCCTTCAAGACGAGATGGCAACTTCACCCCGCCTGTTTGGCCCTCGTTCAAGACAATCCGCAAACAACGCACAGCCTCAGTCACCATGGGTCGACCTATTCGATCATACGAAATACTACCCCGTCCTAGAGTCACTCTCTCAGAACCTGAACATTGCAGACTTTGTGAAGATATCGCTGTTATGCAGGAGACTGTACGAGGTCAGACACTCCATGATCAACAGCCCGTGCCTCCTCAACGTCGATGCCCGGCTGGAAGATTTTGCGGATAACCCTGCCCAATTCCGATGGAGTCTGGGACAATGCGACGCTCTGATTACCGGGCAATTTGCCCTCGGCCTCTTGGAGCTGAGCCGCTCCAATGTCCCATGCTTGGATATCGTTGTCCAGCAAGGGACCAAAGCCAAAGCGTTGACAGAATATTTGGAAACCCGCCAGCGTTACCACCAAACGGGCAGTCCTATAACTGAAGATGAGCAGGAGGTTTGTCATTTCAATCAAGAGATTGGATTCAAACGAGGCAAGGCATGCAGCTAACTCGAATTTGCAATTGCAGGCTACCACATACTGCTACAGTTCCAGTACACGCATGGATACGGCAAACAGATTGGCACCGCGAGAAGTGAAGATTCGCATTGCTCAAACAAGCGGACCTCCTGCCCGGTATGTCCTCATTTCGTCGCCGACGACAGCCCACCTGAACTTCCTCACCTGGAACAAGGCGTACTCCGTCTTCGCGCTACAGACTCTTGTCGAGCACAAGTTCTATCCGACGCGAGAGCTGGACGATTCATTTGGCGCCATGATGAAGGATCAAGGGTGGAGAACCCGAGATCTCCTATGGCCAGAATTCGATGAAAGATACAAATTCAGCCGCGTGCGACGCCTCGGTGACTCCCGCTCTTTGATAATCCCCTTAAACACGAGATCCGTCCCTGCGCCTGCGCCAGAATCAACACCGAGCTTCATGATTGATCATTATCAATTCGATATCTCGATTCAGGACGGGCCTCGCCGTGAACCGTCACAGGGCCGGTCCAATCATCAATACAACTACGGCTATAGCACCGCACCGTCCTCGAGTAGCCACTTCCCCAAGCCCCTCTGCATCAGCTCAGATTCCCTTAACTCAGCTGCCCTGAAATATGGCTGCACAACAGCTTCAGCTTCTTCCCAGAATTGGCGCGGTTTTGTGGAAAGAAGGCTGCAGCGGTGGATCTGGGTCGAGTTGTCTAAACTGGGGGAGAGAGATCGTCCACATCAATCTCTGGTAATTGATCCGCGCACTGGTCGTTTTTCTTCTCAGCTTCCAGACTCGTGCGAGTTGCCGCCATCTTGGGATTATGCCGACGATCAGATACCAATTTGGTATCGTGAATGGGAAAAGGAGAACCCAAAGACCAGGTACTGGTAATAAAGGACCAATTCCAAGTATATGCGGGATATGATGTGGATATATAGATGGGGGCGAGGACCACGGCATATGCCTATGAGAGTGGAAGAAAATCAGTGTATCAGAAGCCTCGAGTGCGGCCTTGCGCCGCGGTTATTTCCGAACTTATCTTGAAAATAGACAACAATACAATTCTCAACATTCTGACACTTTTGTGTACCTTACATGAGTCTTGTCAACGGTGTCATGTTGAATTTCCATAGGGAATAGATGCATGTTGTCAAGGTTGTTATCCAGTCCCCCTCATGGAGAAGTTCAAGGGTTGTTGTCGCGATGACCAATTGGCGTGAAGCTCATTGCGTCACATGTGTTTTGAGACCCTGCGCCTCAGGCACGACCCAACCACCCGCCCACATCACCACCAGCACCAAATCTACCCCCAACTTGAACATCCCATCGATCAACCCGAAACCACAACAACCCAAACATTACTCCCGATACAAACTCCAACCATGCTACCAAAGAACTATATCGCCCGGCTAAGCCTAGCCATAACCCTTGGGTTCCGCGCAGTTGCCGCGTCCAGCTCCGACGATGACGACGACACTCCTCTCCCACTAGTCATCTGGCACGGACTAGGCGACTCCTTCGACGGCGAGGGACTGCAGCAGGTGGGCGCGCTAGCCGAGGCCGTCAACCCGGGCACATTCGTATACATCATCTCCCTCGGGGGAACGGACTCGAGCGCCGACCGATCAGCCACCTTCCTGGGCAACGTAACAGACCAGGTAGAGACGGTATGCTCCCTTCTGGGATCGCACCCTATCCTGTCCACGGCGCCGGCCATCGACGCCCTCGGCTTCTCCCAGGGCGGACAGTTTCTCCGGGGATACGTGGAGCGGTGCAACAACCCCCCCGTGCGCAGCCTGGTGACGTACGGCAGCCAGCACAACGGCATCACCGAGTTCCGGTCGTGCGGGACGACGGACTGGCTGTGCCGCGGGGCCATGGCCCTCCTCCGGTACAACACGTTCGGGTCGTTTGTACAGAGCCGCCTCGTCCCCGCACAGTACTACCGCGACCCGACCTCCCAGGACGCGTACGATGATTACCTCGCCGGGTCGCACTTCCTGGCCGACATCAACAACGAGAACACGGAGAACCGCAACGCCACGTACGCTGCCAACGTCGCCCGCCTCGAGAACTTTGTCATGTACAAGTTTGACGACGACAATATGGTCGTCCCGCCGCTGTCGTCGTGGTTCGCAGAGGTGAATGGCACAGACGTCACGCCTCTCCGCCAGCGCGCACTCTACAAGGAGGACTGGCTCGGTCTGGCTGCTGTCGATGCCAAAGGTGGTCTGAGGTTCCGCTCCGTTCCCGGGGAGCACATGCAGATCGATGACAAGTCGCTAAACGAGACGTTTTCTGGCTTCTTTGGTCCGTTTGGTCGCTCTTTCAAGCCTGAGAAGCCTGTTGCTCTCCAGGATGAGCTGTAAATCGATTGTTCTGCTCTGAACTTCTTGGTGTTTTGCTTAGCAGCTTTGTTTCTTTCTTTGGCAGGCATAAATAGGATAATAGCGTTTCTTTCTTCTTCTTCTTTCAACATGGCACCTTGGATGCGAGGTAGTCATCAATAACAGATTGGTTTCTTTTATTTCGGCCTACACTATGTCTTCTTCCCCCTCCCACGACCCGAAAACGAAAAAACAACGCCGCAACGCCCTTTTTTTTCTTTAATGCCCTGAAACTGGCTCACAGTAGAAAAAGCATGCAACATGACGAACAGACAAAAAACGTAGATACTCTTTCTTTCTTTCTTTCTTCTTTTTTTGTACCCTTCCCCCTTTTTAGTCGATAGACTTCCTAGCAGTAGCCTTTTGCTTCCTGAGCCTGGACTTGCGGTCGGAGATCTGCTTGTCGAGCTTGTCGTCATCACCCTCGGGGACAGCCACCTCGTCCTTCTTGGCAGCGGCAGCCTTGGTAGTGGTGCCCTTCTTGGCCTTCTTGGCAGGCGCGGCAGCAGAAGAAGCAGACTCATCCTTGGCGTCGCCAGAGTCAGCGGTGATGGACTTCCTCTTCTTGCCGACGTTGGCCTTCTCGGCCTCCTTCTCCTTGATGGCGGCGGCGGCCTCGTTGGATAGGACGTCCTTGTCGTCGACCCACAGCTCGTCGGTCAGCCAGATGGGCAGGGCGGCGGACTCGGGACCCTTGAGGTACAGGCCACGAACGTTGTTCCACTTCTGGGGCACCCACTTGTCGACGAGGGCGGCGGCCACGGCGTCGACGTTGTCGGCGACCTTCTCGGGGGCCCAGCCGGCGTAGCCGACGCGGACGGCCGTGTTGGTGGTGGGCGAGAGGCTGACGAGGGCGGAGCTGAGGGCCTTTTCGATCTCGCGGGCGATCTGGGCAGGCTTGGCAGCCCTCTCCTCGTCGGTGCGCTGGCCCGACGGCGTCTTCTTCTTCTCGGCACCCGTCTTCTTCTTGTTGGAGGAGTCCTTGGGCGACAGGACGACGGGGATGGGCCTCTTGGCAGTCGTCTTGTAAAAGGTCTTGCCTAGCACCTTGGGGATGCGGTTGATGATGCGGTCGTCTGCCAGGAAGATGTCGTGCTCGGACAGGAGCCTGCGCTGGGCCTCGTACTGGTTGAACTTGGCCTTGAGCTTGCTGAAGCCGATGACGCGGCCGACGCGGGCGCGCAGCTCGGCGGGGAACTCGTCCGACGCCACAATGTCCTTGTACGTGCGCTGGGGGTCCGCCGTGATCAGGCAGATGTCCACCGACTGGCCGGCGTTGAGAGAGTGGGGGAGGGAGATCTTCCCCGGCTGCAGCCGCGTCTTGTCGACAATGTGGCGCTTCGTCGTCAGGGTCAGCCAGACGGGTGTCTCGTCCGAGGCGCCCTCGTCCTCATCGTCGTCGAGAATGTTGCGCTTCGAGGAGTCCTGGGCCTTGTCCTTGGCGGCCTTTTTGATGTGTGACAGGAGTGCCTTGGAGGCTTTGAGGGTCTATTTTTTTCATTGGTCTTGTCAGCATACTTTTAATATTCCTCTTTTCAACCTTTTCTTTCTTTCTTTCTTTGCGTCTTTCTCTCTCTCTCTCTCTCAATTCCAATCTTGAACGTACCTGGTCGGAGTTGATGGGGGAGACAGTCTTGTCGCCAGAAACGGCGACAACTTGCTTGGAAGGCGCCATGTTGTATGTGTATGCGACAATTGTCAAATGTGGTGTTTGGTGATGATGATGGTGATGATTTTGGTGTGGGGTGGTCTGGTGTTTGGGTGTTGGACAACGAAAAAAAAAATCCAGAATTTTTTTTTCTGCCGGTGGCTTGCCTTGGTGGGCGGTGAGATAGTATTTGAGGCTGAAGTGTGGCTTGGGTGTTTGGGTGGGTCATATCTCCCGGGGGTGTGTCGGATCCGAGACCCACTTTCTGAACCCGGGACGGACGGACCGTTCGATTCGGTTGTTCATGCTGGCTCCGATAGACCGTTTCCGGTGTATTTTGATATCTAGTTTTGCATTCGTTCCGTGTCGATGTTTCCGATGGATCATATATATCTCTTTGGTGCTCTTTCTTTTTTTTTTTGTGTATCCTTTTTTTATGCATCGTAGACAACCGTTGCTTCGGTTACTACACTACTGTGGCGCGTACGGGGCGGTGCCACGCGATCTATGATCCGAGGCAACTTCATGTCTACCCTAAGGTGATATATTCCATCCGCCAGCAACATTGCAAAAAGTCGATTGATGCTTCAAAAATAGTGTCTGGGTAATTGTACGGGTCTCAGGTTTATATTCATGTATGTAAATGGATATTTTGGGTTCCTAACGTGACGTGGCGTGTGTTCTTGTGAAAGTGTCCCCTCAACGCAGGATGACTTACACGAGGAGTTGTGACATGTAGGATAGGGAACACATATCAAGCCCAACGAAGCACACAGAGTAACGGTGAAAAAAACACGGTCAGACATGCATGAAAAAGCTGGGTCTTCTCCTCTTACTTCTCCCCAGAAAAAAAAAAAGAAAGGAGAAAAGAAGGGTTGAATATGCCCTTGCTAGTTACTACTCCTTCCATATTACTGAGACATGGGGGGCTACGGCCTTATGAGTCCATACTATGTGGTTCCTATACTATTCTCAGACTATTGACACAAAGATAGAAGAAGAGAAATGAAAGAAGAAAAAAGCCAGACGGAGCAGATTTCCACAGCAATCCACAAAGTCCAGACCATAACGATCCATAATCGACGTAATTCTAGGGCTAGGTCCAACGCGTGTGTGTCCAACCACCTCGAATGTCGCGCGCAGGCATGGATGGGCAAGAAGCGGGTTCCATCCATCCAGTCCAGTCGGAGTGTGGTCAGGATGACCAGGGGGGGGCCCTGGGGGGTATTACAGTGCATCACAGGTGCTGTAACAGAGGGAACCACAGCGCATCAGATACCCGAAACGGGGGTAAAGAATTTGCGCTAGGGTATTAAGGCGTCAGACGCGTTGCTGTAGCGTCAGAGGGCTACAGGGCACTTGGGGGGGTTGACAACCGCTGTAAAAAAGCTCGTATGGGCGCTGTGGGACCCTCCTACTGCACTGGACGCGCCGCCAACGCCAAAAAAGACGAACGCGCATCGCGTTTCCTCGTGTCAGTGTGTACCGGGGGGGGAAGGAAGGATGGAGCCGTACTATCCTTCTTCTTAAAATACCTCCTGCCCTTGGCCGCGGCCACCTTCTCTCTTTTTTCTTGACTTCACTTGCATACATTGGCCTCTTTGAATCCGACCACTTTTCCTCTATTTGGATTCTTTTCCTCTTCCATTGGATCGTTTCCTCTCTCTGTGTTTACTACAGATAAGTAAAAAGAGGGTTTATATTCCTTGCTTCTCTTTTGCTTGGCTTCTTCACCTCTCTACCTCCTCGTCTCTCTCCCTCTCTATCGACGACGACAACGACAATATATACCGTATATATTCCCAACGCGAGACAAATACTTCGAATTCATCAAGGAGATATATATCAGAAAAAGAAGACTAGATCATTTCTTTAAAGGAGGAAAACTCCCGAGGGAAATCATCTGTCAAAATGGCCGACGCCTCGCTCGACGCGTCTGCTGAGCCTACGCTCCCCGAACTCAGCAACATCCCATCATCACCCCCCGCAGCTGCCAAGGGTCTTAACAAGCGTTCCGCACCGTCTCTACTCCCGGCCTTTGAGCCCCTCTCATCTTCGCCCGGTCTCCCTCGTCCCCTGAAGCGTCAGAACACCGGAGGCAATGTCCGTGCCAAGTATCCCACTCCGCTGCCCACGTCGAGCACGGCCATCATGTCCAGCTCGCCCGTCCGTCAGCAGCGTCGTCCTCAGCCCAAGCACCACCGCAGCAACTCTCGCTCTCCCTTTGTGCGCACCTCGTCTCGTGCTGCTGAGCGTGAGCCTCTCTCGGCCCTGCCCACAGTCGACCTCCCCGAGAATGGCGAGGTGCTCATGATGGGACGCTCGTCCAACTCCTCGCACTTCCAGCTCTCCTCCAACCGTCTCGTGTCCCGCGTCCACGTCAAGGCCCGGTACATTGCCAACACCAGCAACAGCCTGGACTCGTCATCTGCCGGCGGTAAGATGGAGATTGTTTGCAACGGCTGGAACGGTATCAAGGTCCACTGCCAGGGCCGCACCTGGGAGCTCCTCAAGGGCGACACCTTTACCAGCGAGACTGAGGGAACGGGCATCATGCTCGAGGTCCAGGACTCGCGTGTGCTCATCCAGTGGCCCAGCCGTCGCGGTGCTTCTGCCGCTGCCTCGGCCGCCGCTCTCGACTCCCTCTCCGACGACTCAGCATGGGACGACACCATCCTCCCCCAGTCTTCGTCCCCTCTCCGCCGGACGCTGCGTATCCACTCCCCGGAGAGCCCCACGTCTGCCCACCTGGCCGCCACATCATCCCAGCGTCTCCAGGCCCTCTTCCCCTCCAGCAGCATCGCCGGTGGAAGCAGGAGAGGCTCGCGCGACGACAACATCCAGATCTACGAGGATGAGGAGGAGCAGGACGTTGGGGAGAACGACGATGACGCGGACCACATGGATGTTAACACCAGCATGCGCACCGAAGTCACGGCCAGCTTCTCCAGCGAGCTCAGCGACCCCGCCTCGGACGACGAGGGCCACGAGGACCCCGACGAGGAGAATGACCCTGTCGTACACTCGTTTGGTCCCTTTGGCGCCGACATCTCTGGCCGCTTCGCCTCTATCATGTCTTCTGGCTCCCCCAAGGCTAATGCCTCCCGTGACTCTGCCCAGCAGCGTCCCCGACGTGACTCGGAAACGTCCCTCACCCCTCTTCGTGATGAGACCCCCTCGCCTCCGTCACCCTCGCCCGTCAGGAAGCAGCAGAAGAAGGATACTGTCAAGGAGGAGCAGAAGGAGAACAAGGACGTCGTGAAGGAAGAGAAGAAGGAGGCTGAGGAGGAGAAGCCGATGGCACCCCCCATCGACGCCTCTATTGTCAACCACTCGGTCAACCAGCTCGCCTTCTCCCGCCTGTCATCTACCCCTCTCTCCACGATAATGCAGCATCTCCCTGCCGACGCCAAGGTGGGACTTACCCGTCCCGCACTCCTGGCCGCCATCGAGTCGACGCCCTGCATCGGTATCATCGAGCGTCAGGGTAAAGACGCGGCCGGAAAGCCACTGGAGAGCGAGTACTACTACGTACCCGAGTTCGATGCCGATGAGTCGCGCAGGGCTGCCGTGGTTGATGGTCTTCGGAAGCCTACTCTTCGTAACTGCAGGAAGCAACACAAGGTACTTAGACTTTTTCCGTCTTCCCCTCACTTTTCGTGTACACCCTCTTTCCGGGGTTTGTGGTGTGCTTTTGACTAACACTTTCTTAGCAATACTACTGGAAGCGTCCTCGTACACCTTAGAGATTCCATTCCCCCACACACACATCCGATTCACCCGCTCACCCGCACACACACACACAACAAACATTGTACATATTGACCGATTTGCCGCATTTCCCTGATTTTGACGGGCGTTATACCCATTTTGTTATTTTTTTCTCTCTTTCTTTTCGTTTCTTGTTTTCCGTGGCTGGTTTGCTTTTATAAAGCCATTTTTTTGTTCCTTGTTTCTTAAACTTATATAATCCCATGGGTTATAGCTTTCGGAGGGGAATGGTTGAATGGCGTCGAGAGGGATGGATTTTGCATCAAAGAATGGAAAAGGATTGGAGTTTTGGAAGGGTTCTTCTTGTCTTGTAGTTTTAGGATGAGTCCATTGAAGAATAAAGAGTCAATTCAACAATAGGAATCCAAGTAAGAACAGGACTCTCATTAATAATGAAAAAGAATCGAGATGAATGATGAATGAAAACAAGAATTCATTCTCGTATCATTCGGATAATGTAGGATCAATGGATAGAGTAGCACAAAGAGAACCAACAACTCGCCTCCCCCCTCCTATGACGCACCATCACCCCACGAATATATATATCCGACTAGCATCCCCCGCATGTCAACTCACATCTATTCCTCTCCATATCATATCATATCATAGTAACAAAACATCAAACAATCCATATCATAACAAATAATCAAACACACAAAAGAAACAACAAAAAAATGTCTTCACACAATCATACTGAACATCACCACCATCTTCTCCATCACCATCATGGAACAGAGGAGACTTCGTCCCACGAGACTGCCGCTGCCAAACACGCCCTAGAACACACTTCCTCCTGGAAACCATGCTTTGACAGACGTCAGAGCTGGAACAAGGAGGACCAGAAGCACGCCCTCCAGATGCTAGATACGTCTTCTGCGTCTGCTGCTGCTGCTGGCGTCGGTGCCCCTGGTGTTGTCTGTGCCAAGTCGGGCTTCTCACCTACCAGTACTGGATTCTCTGAATGTCAGAGATAAGTCATCGCCAGTAACCTCCACCGCTCATCATCACCTTTTACCAGTCATTGTCACGTACACGCACACATCTGAAGTCTGAAAACACAAAGACAGACTAACGGTCCTTTCAATCTGGTTCGTTTGCAACACTGCGGATCAACAGAAAAAAAAACTTCATGTACATCGTCACCAACTTTGGCATGAACATCTGGGATGTCAAAATTGTATAATACTGTATCATCAACCATGTAACATCACATCTTGGCCATCGGGACATTGGCCATCGGGACATTGGCCATCGGGACATTGGGATATTGGAAACTGGGAAATTGTACAAAATCGCCAGAATGAAGTAATGAATCAATCAAATCAAGTCTGTATAGTATCTGTCTTAATTCCAATAATAGCAAATTCGTGCTTAAAACGCCCTGTTGTGTTGTTCATCCTTGAATAATACCCGTGTTGACCCATTCCGTATCCATATCCATTTGTTGTTGTTGTTGTAAAAAGCATCGAGCAAAAAAATCATCATGTGCCAATGTCCTAGGAAAAATAAAAAAGTAAAAGCAAAAAAAAAGATAGACAAAGAAAGTATTCGGGTGGCTCGACACCAATCCCTGAAATGCCACCGATCCCGGAAAGCCCCCGAGAGGAAAAACCAAGAAACTCAACAAAAGAAAAGAAAAGAACGCCCATTATTGAAAGGGTGACGGCCTAGTAGATTGTCCTCCTGTTGAAAAATATTCAGCAATTACTCCCACAGCATACGCGGATCCCGCTACATACACTGTGCCCCTGACCATCTTGCCACCCAGGCTTCGCTTCTTCTTTGGTGACGGACCCGTCACTTGCGAGGTTGTCTGACGAAAGATGACCATCTGGTCGTTCCCCGATACCATCTCATACCCCTCTGCTCGGAGAGTGGAGAAGTACGGGAAGAATTTGGCTGGGTGTGTCAACTGAGTGATGACATCCGTTGGTGACTTTGAAGGTGTCTCGTCCGCCGTCGACAGCGTCTCGGCCATCTGGACCGAGTCCGTCGGGGCGTGGTAGGCGAGGACCTTGTAATTGCGAATCTGAGGTTGGCTACTGGTTTGCTGAGATGGTACTGGCGTCTTTGCATCCGTCTGACTATCCTCAGCCTTGGCATCGGCCTTGGTGATGCGACCAAGGGCAGGCTCGAGCCTGTTGGCAGATGTGCAGACTGGGAAACTCTCGTCCATTGAGCTCAGGTCGGGCTCCTGGATGTTGTTGTCGTTAGCCTTGGTGGTGGGTCGGAGGACGGCATCCTTGTCGGCGCTCCATGATGTTGAGAATTCGTCGGGGAAATCTCGCACGTAATTGCCGGTGAGCGTTTGGAGGGGGTCGTCCTTGTTCTCTTCGAGTTGGTCGTGCGCTTCTTTCATCACCGGCTCCCATTGGGCACGGTGGCGTCTCTCGGCGGTGTCGAGCCCGCGAATATTTTTATTGTCCTGAAAATGTTGGTCGGCTGTCATTCGAATTTCATCGAGCCTCCGAACAGGAGACTTACTGTGTTTGCTGTATTGCTCGGCGAGCTCCTCCGTAGCCTTGCTCGTCACGGGGTCCCACTGGGAACGGTACTTGTCACCAGCCTCCTGGAACCTTTGCTCCTGACCCGCAACCTTGGCAGCAAGGGGGATCTTGTTGACAGGGTCGGCGATCTTGTTCAGGGGCGTGGTCTTGTCCTTCTCGATGTTCTCGAGGGTGAAGCGCGTGAAGGCATCACGGTCACCGTCAGGACGGGGCTGAAGCTTGATCTCCTCGAGCGCCGCGTTAATCTCGGGCTGCCACTCAGAGTTGTAGTCCTTGTTCATGCTCGAGAACTTTTGGTTCTCAGCCTGGACGCGGGCGCTCAGGGGAACGCTAGAGCTGGGCATGTCCTTGACCTGGTCCCTAGGGAAGGTCACCTTGTCGCCGGCGAGGTTGTCAGTGGCCGAGGACATGGTGGAGTCCCACTCAGATCGGTAACGGTCCTCGGAAGCCCCAAGACCGCGGATGTCGCGAGACTCCTTCAGGACCTGCGACAGAATCACGTGGTCGCTGTCGAGCCTGTGGAAGTCACCGGTGTAGAATTCGCCGGTCTCGCCATCGAGTTCACCCATAGCCTGCTGGACCTCGGGCTGCCACTCGGACTGGTGGCGGGCCTTGGCCTCCTCGAGTTCACGCTGCTGGCTGCGCTCATGAACGCGCCTGAGAACGTTGGAGCGAATGCCCTCGGCCGTCAAGTCAGCAGAGCTAGTCTTCTTGGCCTCGGCCTCGGCGAGAGATCCGGCGAGACCGGAAGCCTCTTTGTAAAGACGGGCTGTGTTGGCGCCGAAGCCGTCGTACTTCTTAGACTGACGGGACATGCTGCCGGTGACAGGCTCAAACTCGTGGTACTGCTCGTACGCCCTGTTCAGGGCGTCGGTGTTGAGGTGCCTCATCGAGCCGGAGGGGACATGCTCGGGAAGACCGTCGTGCTCCCTCGTGATCGAGGTGCGGCGGGGAGTGACACCGTTGGAGCCAGAACCAGAGCTACCGTTCAGGTTGCCGAAGGAGAACGAGGCTCCAGAGCCAGTGGCCCCAGTACGGCTTCCGATGGGGGCAGCGTACTGCTCGAGGTTGGCCTGCTGCGTAGGCTCGTCAAAGTCACGCAGCATGGGCTTCCTGCCAGAGGCAGAGGCGCCAGTCTCGGCGTAGTGAGTGAGGCCACTGTCCTTGGAGAGCTCCGCAGCCTGCAGCGGGGCGTCGTCGAACTCACGACGCAGGGGCATCCTCTGCGAGTACTGGTGGAGGTCGGCATATTGCTTCGACTTCTCCTCAGCAGTCAGGTTGGGAAGGCCATCCGGCTCGTTCCAGTAGACGGGGCCGTACTTGTCGAGGTCGTTGTACTTCTTGGACTGCTCCTCGGCGGCGTGTCGAAGACCAGGGGTGAACCAGGAGCTGAGGACATCCTCACCACCGACAGCCTGAATGGGCAGAGTGTTGGCACGCTTGGGAGTCTTCTTGGGAACCCGTCGGTTGG
Organism: Geosmithia flava; assembly: GCA_900188565.1. Classification (NCBI taxonomy): domain Eukaryota; kingdom Fungi; phylum Ascomycota; class Sordariomycetes; order Hypocreales; family Bionectriaceae; genus Geosmithia; species Geosmithia flava. The sequence continues at coordinate 70,373 of FYEV01001809.1, forward strand.
TGATGGGGTCGATGTGAGATTCCTCGACGTGGCCCGAAGTAGTAGCGTGGAGCACGTCCTCAGCGGTGACCTCCTTGGCGGAACTCTGAGGGGCAGTCCACAGCTCCTGCTGGTACTTGCCCTGAAGGCTGGGGTCGACGGCAGGGTCAGCCTCGGATAGCGACTTGATCTGGTCAACGTCGACGTATGTGTTGCGCCTGCGAGGGGTACGCGGGGCATTCATGGAGCTGGCCATGGCCTTCTCCATGCTCTCCCTGGCACGCTCAGCGTCGGGGTGAGAGCCCCAGGCCCGCTGGTGGCTCAGCGTCTCCAAGTAACGGTAGTGAGCACTACGCTGGACACGGTTGGCCTCGCTGGCAGTGTCTGCATCCTGGGTGTTGTATGTGTCGAAGCTCATGCCACGACGAGGCTGACGAACAGCGTTAACGGCCGTGGCGGCCTCAGCCGGGTTCAGAGACCTAGAGCTAGCCCTGGCCCTGGAGGCACTTCGGGTCAACATGGTTGTGGAAGTTTGTAGAAGAAAAGCAACTGTGATTCAATAAGTCCTAAGAGACAATAGTGTTAGCATATGGATGTGATGGAAGGCTCTACAGAACTCGTAGAATGAAGATAAAACTCACCAACTAAGAGGTGTCAAGTTATACACCAGTTAGTTGTATACGTGCGTGCCTCACTAAGATAGGCGACCGTACGCAGTTTGATACCAAGCCGCTGTTATGAACGGTTGTGGATGGTGTTTCTTTGAGAGGAGTATGGGGAATATAGCGGAAGAAAAATGGGAAAGAAACAAAATGAAGATGCAGAAGGGAAAGAAAAGGAAGAGGAGGGAGAAAAATACGAACCAACTTGATGGTGGTGTGGTCGGGTTAAGGATGGATGGATGGATGGATGGGGGGGAGAGAGCGATAGATCAACACTGCCACTACCCACGACGTCTAAAGCCAGAAGGGGCACTTAGCGGGCCTCCCGAGTCCCACCGGAACCCACTTAATCCGGGGGTGTGTGATTTATCGCGGGGTAGATTCGGGGGTCTTTGAGTGAAAGCCAAGAGTCCTAGGCCCCTGTAAGCCTCTACAGGTACCTGTAAAGCAGTAAAAGGCTGCACACCAACGGTAAAGACATAGCGAAAGAACCCCGCCCTAGTGTGCAGGATGTTTTTCACCTGGCAAGCGCTCCTGCCGCTGCCGCTCTCACTCTAATTCTTTTTCTAGTGGACGCGCAGAAGCCGCCGAAAAGACCCGTACCCCACTCACATCATGGTCTTAGCCAATGAAGATCGTATCTGACGAGACACAAACTCCATCCGGTGGAGACTTCCCCGTGAGGTGCTTGAGCCTCTGACGTAGTTTGCTGAGGAAAGAGGCTCGGCAATGTCTTGGCGGCGCCTTCCTTATTCACATCCCCTGTACTCGTACACTGTATGGCACCGTATGGCACCGTATGGCCACTATTACCCCATATTCAGGAATCAGTCTTCTGGAGCCTGGCATGGCTGCATGGCCCATCAACCCATCACCACGGAGCATTATTGCTTTTTGACATATTTATCACCGGGCCCTGCCCCGTTATTGATGTGAGTTAATACCCCATGTTGCGGACCCTGAACATTTCTCTGCCACGAGTGCTATTACGGGGTATTGCTATGGGGTAATACGTTCCTCTTTCGAGTTCGAGTTGGACTTCATCACTGACCGCATCTCTCGCTTTTATCAACATGACTCTGCCGCTTGTTCCTGGTGAAAGGGGATCGAGAAGAAGCACATGATCGAAGGGTTCCTCTTTTTGGAATGGACAGCCTTGGGAATCCGAACCCTTCACGCCGACACGCACACGGTACTTACGTACGCGGTATCCATGTGGGTCACTCTTCCTGAGTTATGAGAGGCGGCGTCGTTTCCTCACACACACACACACGCCTCACACCATCAAAGGACCTTGCTTGACATCCGCCTACGACGCCGCGTCCTGTTCTACGCTGTACGAGCTCGGGTACCTCTCCACCGCTAATAAGAGGACGGCCGCACGATCCAAACCCTGTGTTGTCCTACGGCCGAAATTTGCCACACAAGGAAAAGGGTAACACCCCGTTCGGCCGGCTGCGTACCCAGGAGACACCGACCACGTTACTACGAGTACGAGACTGGATTTACATATTATCAGCGATGTGATGGGAATGAATCAAGCAAAAGTCACGAGGCATTGGAAAGAATGGCCGCGACGATCCATTGATTTGTCCCTTTTTCCGACAAGGGGTTGACTTCCTTTCCCCTCGTCGTGTCAGGCCGGTGCGACGATTGGCATCCCTCATCCCTCCCTCCTCGGTATCCGAGCCTTTTCAACAGGGATTGATTGACGCACTTGGAAACCCCCAAGCACCAACCATCAGCCCACTTCGGATTGCCCTTTTGAATTTTTCACGATGTACGGAGTACGGAGTACATGCGATGCGTTCGATTACAGGCCCGTAAAAAGGACCATAGTGGAACGACGGCGCCAATTGGTAACGTTTCCTCATGCGGGCAGATAATGGTCAATTCATCAGCTTACGGCCCGGGAGTTTTATTGCGACACCCTCCCAACAAACCAACAATACGATTGACGGGAATAATTGCTGTTCCTGTGGCTTTTTGTGGTGTCTGTGTGTCTTTGTGCTGTGTGCGACATTGCCCGGTCGCACATGTGGCAGAGCCATGGCATCACTGAATGCGTCTATCCTGAGAGGCCAAGGGAGACAGAAATTTGTCAACAAAGGATTCTTTTCACATTGTTGTTACCTTCTTCCTATCCCCTTTGTCTCTTCGTTTACCTCCTTTCAGTTTCTTTCATCCTTTTCGTTCTTCTCGCCGTGTGGCGTGATCCCACTGTGATATCGCTATACCCTGATGCCTGAAACATTCACGTCAGGCGTCTTGCGTGGCAAACCGAGCAGCCTTGTGCATGGTCGGCTTATAACAAAAAAGAAAGAAAAAAAGGCTTCCATGGAAAGATATTACAACGGAACAGGTAAATTGAGGCCCTTGATGATTGACTGACTTTGATTGCTGGCAATGGGCCGAGGTAGTCCGAAAACGTCGAGCCAGAAGGTTTTACGCGAGTCTGCCTGTCAACCCTCGCCATCGGTAACCATCAAGTCATGCCGTCAACATCGTCAAACTGTGTCATGGGCTATTGTAAACCCTATCATAGCGTATACTCGTACCTGGCGTTTTTTGACTCTCTCGATATACTTTTCCAGTCATGATACGTTCAAGAGTGACGAATTGGTCATCAAGAGGGTTACAGCAGAAACCCGCACGGGTGGCGGCGGGATGACACTCCCCCAACCGGGGATACTTTCTCGGTATTATACTTCTGTGCTCCCGTATGATGACGAAGATGCTGAGGTATGTATGGTAAGTGCTACTTGTACACTGCGAGTATAATGATGAGTGCATCGGTGCGCGTTTCAAGAGTCCCAATTAGCATGCGGCCATGATGCTACAACACCTACGTCATGCCGTGTCTCAGCATTGAGTTGGACATGCTGTGCCATCCTGGACCAGCACAATGTGCGACACGTCGGTGATATCCTAGAGTGAGCGAGGGACGAGCCTCTGGATGTCGTATTAGTCATCTTGGCTGTTTGTTCATGGAGGGACCGTGATGCATTGGCATGATTCCAGTCCAATACTTCGTATGAAAGCCAGCAGAACCTCAAAAAGATAAAAAAAAAAAAAACATACAACAGCGGGTATTCGCTGATCGTCACCGACCCAACTACTAATCCACCGCTTAGATATCTTGTGAACTGGATGAAAGACTTCCAAAACCGGAGGATCTGGCTTCTTTTTTTTCTCTTTTTCTTTTCAGTAGTTTGGACCTCTATTTACGGCATCTTTTCACCCACACGTCTGTCCTCCGTTTTGTCCGTTTGTTCCTTGCTAGCCGATAATTCACCGCGTTTATTTGAAAAACGAAAAAGAAGAAAAACAGACAACAGCAGGTATTATGAACGAAAATGGGTTGCCTGTATAGCTAGCGGACTTGTTCGATACAAACGGCTCACAGTTCAGCTCTACTCAAACGTCTCTTTCATCCGTCTTGTGGCGGATGGCCGGGCTATCGGCTTGGATACCCTCAATGACGATGGGGTCGCAGGCCATGATCATCTTCGTCCTCTTGTACTGGTTGAACCATGGGCCCTCGAAGAGTTCGTCGATCCTCTCGAGGTCTATTCCGGCCGTCTCGGGGACGACAAAGAAGGTATACAGGAGGGCGATGAAGCACCAGCCGGCAAAGAATAGAAAGGCGCCCCAGTTGTTGGTGGCAGACAGCAGCGGCGGGACGCTCAGGTTGATGGCGAAGAAAAAGATCCAGTGGAAGGACTGGGACAGTGCGGCGCCAAACGAACGGAGCTGGTTCGGCCACAGCTCGCTAACAAAGACGTAGGGGAGGACGAGCAGGCCTGGGATGCACGTTCAATGTTAATAGGCGGTACAGAAGAGCAGGCAAGGGATATGGATGCCAAGTTACTACTCACCGACAGCGTAGCCAAAGCCATGGACAAAGATGGCGGCAAGGGCGGCCTGACCTGCGGCGTGAGATGTGCTGGTGGTCTGGGAGAATTTGATAAAGACGGCAATGTAGATGTGGGATATCATCTGGGTGGTGATTCCGATAAACAGGCTGTTGCGGCGGCCGAGGGCGTCGATGAAGAAGAAGCTTGCTATGATTGTGTAGAAGAATTTTGCCATGGAGTAGAGACCCGAATAGAGGAGGCTGTCGGTGGTGCCACCCTGGACGCCAATGAGGCTGAGGACGGGGACGAGGTAGGTGGTGATGCTGTTTGCGCCCGAGAGCTGGGCGAGGGCGTAGGCGACAAAGGCCTGCTGGGTGCGGCGGAGGTTGGCCTTTACGAGAAAGGTCTCGCGGCTGACGGCGGCGAGGGCAGCGAGGGAGCCGGGCTTGGCCTCACCCGAGGCCTCACGCTCCTTGGCGATGGACTTGGCCACCTCGTCGAGCTCGCTGCGGACGCGGGGATGGTCAGCGGGAAGGCCGCGCAGCTTGACGAGGACGGCCGTGGCCTCGTCATCGCGGCCGACGAGGAACAGCCACCGCGGGCTCTCGAGGATGAAGAAGCTAGCGACAATGGCCATGGCCATGATGATGGTAGGCGCGAAGAAGGGGATGCGCCACTGCAGCCAGGTGGTGCTGGCCATGTGGAAGACACCAAAGACGGTGAAGGCGGCCGCCGTCAAGGACAGGAGCATCATGATGGAGAACCACGACGTGATGAGGCCGCGAATCTCGGTCGGTGCCACCTCGCTCAGCGCCACGGGCCCAATGACGGTCATGGGCCCGATACCAAAGCCCGAGATGATCCTCGACACGTACAGAGCGCCCATGTTTCCCGACGACGCCACCGCCACCAGCTGGCCCACGATCCAGATCACCCCGTACAGCCGAAAGGCCCAGCAACGGCCCCAGACATCATTGATAAAGTAGGTCAGCGCCGCCCCGACGCATGCCCCAATGTACACGAGCGACACAAAGTTGGACACCTGCTTCGGGTTCGTTGCCGACGAGATGCCAAAGGCTTCCTGGAAGGACGGCAGGGACGGGATGGTCGCCGCCGAGCCCTGGTCCCAGCCTACAACATGGTTAGCATCGTCCTCGTCTTCATGTCAATATCCAGCCTCCCGAGAGGGAGCGACGGCCGAGTGTGTGAGCCACAGCGGGACGTACACAGTGGCATGCCGGCCAACGCATACACGAGAGCCGTCGTCACCAAGTGCCTGTTGGCAATCAAAGGTCTTGGCGAGGCCTTGATGTTGCGAATGTACTTTGCCAGGATCGAATCCTTGAAGACGGCCATGGTCAGCAAACAGACTGCAGTAGCTGCAGCAGTCCAACGTGACGTCTGCTGTGTGCCCTACTCTCGGTGTTGTTGTGGTTTGGCTATGGTATTTATAAGTATGCAATGGACTTTATCAGGACAATCGGTCAAATCAATACTAAGGCATGATATGCATAAGATAGAGACCCCGTGCCATGCTGCCCGGTCAGGGTTCGGGGGAGGGCGCATGGAAGCAGACGGCTGGCAGAGACTGATAACAGAATGCTGCGATGCTAATTCGAGACTCGGCTTCCCCCGAGCCTTGTACTTGTTCCCCGCGCACAAACCGGCGCCGGCGTTTCACATGGATCGTCTGGCGGGCGTTTGCTTCTTGGGTCCAAGGACCGATAACAGGACCCGCGTGTCTTATGCAGTCTGTCAATTGACCATAGAAATATTCTCATCGGATATTGCTTCATGCATATGGATCTAGCCATGGCGATTCGACGGGTGTCCGACGCCGGCCAAACGTGTAGACATGGGTACATATATTATTACATTCGTGTATGTACATACATGGAGACACTACATGTATATAGCAGTTTGGCCCCATCTACATCCAGGTTTCAGTCTCCCTCTTGCCGTCTTACTGAATCCTTGGCCCGTGTCAACACCACATACCTAGCACTTGATCCATCTTAGTACTTGGTCCCCTTCCAGACCACCAAGCACAATGGCCGACAAGGCTTCTCTCCCTCCTGTGGGGTTCATTGCCGTCGAGTGCTTCTTTTTCCGCCCTCCCGGCGATGCCTTCAATGCAGACACCTGGGGGTTCCCCGTGATCCGCGAAATTGCCGAGGGTTCCAAGGAGTCGGCGTTGGTGACCAAGCAGGTATATGGCGAAGACTTTATCGAGTCCTTTGTCGCTGCCGGCAAGAGGCTGGCCGAGCGGGGTGCTGTTGGCATACTGACCTCGTGCGGCTTCCTGGCCATGATGCAGCCCATGTACGTTTTTTTCTCTTTCTCTCTTTCTCTGTCTGTCTCTCTCTGTCTTTTTCTCTCCATCTCTCTCGCTAGAAAGCCTTGGCTGACCTTGACCGTCGTCGTTAGGCTGGCCGATCGTCTCCCCATCCCCGTCGCCACCTCGTCTCTCATTCAGATCCCCTCCATCCTGGCCTGGCTGCCGCCCAGCAAGAAGATTGGCGTCATCACCTACAACGCGACCCAGCTCACGGCCGTCCACTTTGAGCGCCTGGGCATCTCCAAAGAGCACGCCGCGCGCTGCTACATTGACGGGACCCCGGACGGCGGCTCTCTGCGCCTCCTCGTCCAGGGCAAGGCCCCGTACGACTTTGCCGCCATCGAGTCCGAGATGGTGGCCGCCGCACGCCGCTTGCTCGATAGCCACACCGACATTGGAGCCTTTGTCCTCGAGTGCACCCAGATGCCACCCTTTGCAGAGTCGGTCCAGCGTGCGACCGGACTGCCAACATATGACGTCTTCACCATGGGCTCGTGGTTCTACTCGGGGCTCGTGCGGAGGAGGCCCGCTGGGTGGGGTGCTCTGGATAGCTATAGGACGGGACCTCTGGTGGAGAGGAACATCCTGTAGCATCCTGCAAAAGGGCCATGCGTGGCCGTTGGGAGATGTAAGCTTCACGTAGCAACTATTCACGCTTTTAATAGTACATATATGCAGAATACGAATCCTCACCACACGTATAATAAGACCAATTGGAAGAATTCCGTCGTACCCCCACGTGCATCCCGCGTGTTTCGAGGTGTAAACAAGGCATCGAATCCACCCCCCCCGGACACTACACGTACCGGACATGGGACAAGTCATTGGCATGTTGAATGGGTTGAGAGACGAAGCCTATCACACTCTACGATGCGGCTTTCCCCGAGACACAAGGGGCTTTTGCGCACGGCTTCTACCGACATGCCGATAAGCGATCCTGGCATCTACTGTCGGATACACGCCGCCTCCGTCTCCGAGACAGGATCGAAACGATGGCGCACATGGCAATGTATGGAAGCGTAATGCGTCACTTCATAGGCTGGACAAGGGCCATGTGACTCGTGACATACGAAGCTCCATGTATGCCATCGCAGGGGGTGCTGGTCAGGGGTGGTGTACGTGATGGCTTCCAGGAGGAGTCATGGTCGACTTACACTACGCGAATACTCGTGCACCGGACAGCCCATCCTTCCGTCCATAACGAAGGACCAGCTAAATGACCCGGACATTCTGGCCAGACTGGTCGACGCAAACGTCGTCAGGGTGGTGCCCATTACCTACGAGGATTTTCTCCCATTCTCGGCCGCCGGCATTTTCCGGTCAAATCTGGGGGCAGATGGTAACGAGTCAACCGCGGTGAAGCCGTCGCCAGACAAGGCAGGATTGGAAGAAGCTCTGGGGACATGCGTCATGGATGCTGACAAGTTGTACGCAGCGGCTCAGCGAGAGAGCTTCGAAGCCTGTCTCTCCAAGCTCTAGATGCTGGGATGAGATGGCGAGGGCCTTTCTTCCTTCAGGTTGCGAACCGCATTGGAATGTGCATGTACATGATGTATTGATATTGTCTCGAAAACGATACTGTCCGACCTCAATGCCCATGCCCTTAGAGCTTTGCCTGGCCATTGCGTAGAGTGGCGGAGTCCTTTAACAAGGGAATATTGTCCAGAGCCCGGTCGCCGCTGGATCCCTCCATCAGACGGTTGACAGGCTTGTCGGTATCGAGGCGGCGCCATCTCCACGCCTGAACAACTGGCCTGTCGAGGCCCTTGCCCTCCATGACATCGACGACCCAGTTGCCAATGTTGGCGAGGTACTTGAAGGCGTGGCCACTGCCACCCGTGGCGACCATGAGACCGTCTGTGCCGGGGACGCGGTCGATGACAAAGTGGTTGTCAAAGGTGTCGGTGTACCAGCAGATGCGGGTAAGGCTGATCCCGATGCCCTCCTGGGCCAGCTCGGGCAGGTATTCGTCTAGGAAGCCGGTGATGACCTTGTGGGCCTGCTGGGGGAAGTCGGTGAGCCTTTTGCCCGTGCGCCGGGAGCCGTCGACGTGGGCCTCGGACCACCTGGTGGCCGGCGTGCTCCTCTCGGCGCCGTCGCCGTGGCGCAGGGGGTTGGTGTACTTTGTGCCGCGGTAGCCGATCTTAAGCCAGCCGTCGTTGGTGACGGGGAAGCCGTAGAGCCCGCCCTCGTCCCCGTCACGCATGTCCCACATCCAGGTAGGGAAGCGGTCGGGGCTCAGGCGCGTTCGCAGCGGCGACTCGCGCGGGATCTTGAGCATGGCCACGCTACCGGCCGTCGCCTCGCACAGCCCGTCCAGCTGCGGCAGCAGCACCGGCGTCCAGGCACCGCACGCCATGACGGTTATGCCTGCTCGGTGCGTCTTCCCGTCCCGCGTCTTGACCCCGACCACCTTAGTGCCCTCGTAGACCAGCGACGCAAAGTGGCCCACCTCCGGGCCCTGGATGAACTTGACCCCGAGAGTCCTGGCCTTGTGCAGCGCGAAGAGGCACGCCTTGTCCGCGACGGCCATACCTCCCGTGCAGTCCAGCGCACCCACGTTCATCTTGCCCCGCCGCTCCCTCTGGAAAGGGTCCATGGCAAACGTTAGGCCCTTGGCCGCGGCCACGTCGTAGTTGTCGGGGTTGGTCGTGTCCAGGATGGCGTCGGGCCGCCCGGCCTGTTCCATGGTCTCGATGCTGGCGCGCTCCCACGCCGGCAGCTCCGCCTGCGACGACAGCGATATGCTGCCGTTGGGGACGAATACCCGGTCCTCCTTGGTCAGCCCCGGCGGCAGCGTCGCCCCCGACGCTAGCTCCTCGTTCCATTGCTTCAGCCCGGCAATGGCTTCGGCCGACAACGCCGAGTACTCGGTCTGCCCGCCATACGCTGACCGCACAATCTTGTTCAAGTCGGCCGAGGCGCCATCGGCTCCGTTGAGGTACGAGTAGCGGAGCTCATCGCACGGCTGGCGGTCCAGCACTGTCACGTCGCCGTATCCCCGGCGAGCCAGGTGCAACGCGGTGCTCAGCCCAAAGATGCCGCTGCCGACAACGACAATGGGCTCCCTCTTGTTGACTGGTGATGCTGCTGTCATTTCGTCGGTCGGTCAAGTCGCAGAATGCCTTAATGTGTAGAAGAAGAGACTTCAATGCCCCAAGACGCCAGGAAATGTATTGCAAGTCGTATAAACCGTCTACGCTTCCAACCACCCGGTGTACAGGTACATTCGTGCCCAAGCCCTTTACCGTACGACGACGTTCCTCTCACGTTCCTCACTCACATGCGCATGGGACCCTGAGATAACCGACATCGGCATCTTATCACCGACTAATACATGTACCGCAGATGCAGGCAGATATGGAGGCCCGTCGGGGCAATCCGAGGGGTTACACTACCGGATAGACCACAACGACGCTGCGGCCGGACTGGAGTAATATCTCGTATTTTCCCGAGACTACTGTATGCAAAGGCCGACGCCATCTTGGGCGCACGCGTCATCCTATTCACCATTACCCCACAGTCGCAGCTGAGGGACAGGATGGTACACCCAGTCTGGCATCGGGTACCAATAGCCGGCTGTTCATGGGGGACACATGGATCTCATTGACACAGACACACACACACACACACACACACACACACAAGACTTTACGGGATTGTATTCTTGGCATCTAGCTACTATTCTTGGTGCTTATTTTGACTTGGGCACGTTGACGGCCGAGTTGGCCTTGCCGGTGGTGAAGAAGGCGCGCATGTTTTCAAAGCACTCCCTCTCGGCCCTCTGGAATGCGGCGTCGGTCAGACCACCCAGGTGAGGCTGGATAATGACCTTGTCGCTCTTGAGGAAATACGGGTCGACATTGGGCTCGTTGACAAGGACGTCGAGGCCGGCACGAGCGATCTTGCCGGACTCGAGGGCGTCAATTAGGGCCTTTTCGTCGACTACGGGACCTCTGGACGTGTTGACGAGGTAGGCGCCGTCCCTCATGGCGGCGAACTCGGGCGCACCGATGAGGCCGGTCGTGGCGTCGTTGAGCGGGCAGTTGATGGAGACGACGTCCGAGTCGCCCAGTAGCTCGTGGAGAGACTTGCTGTAGCTGACGCTGTACTTGGACTCTTCGGATGCGGAGAGCTGGTTGCGGCTGTAGTACTTGACCTTCATGTTGAAGGCGGCCGCCTTTTTGGCGACGTACTGTATTTGTGTTTTGTTAGCCAATTAGACAATTCTCGAGGGAGAAGCATCTTGGGCGCAGATGGCCCGCCTCTTGCCTTTCCGATGGCGCCCAGGCCGACAATGCCCAGGGTGAGGCCCGACGGGTCACGCGCGGGAATGAGGTTGGCGCCCTGGCGCCAGGTGCCGGCCCTGGCGCTCTTCTCGGCGTTGGTCGTGTTGCGCAGGATGGCCAGGGTGAGCATGATGGCCATGTCGGCCGTGGGCTCGGCAACGGCATTGACCGTGTTGCATAAGTAGATGCCCTCGCGCGACATCCACTCAACGTCAAACTCGTTGAAGCCGGCGCTGGCCGAGGCAATGATGCGGCAGTGCGGCGCCAGCGCCTTGAGCAGGTCTTCGTCAAAGGGCTCGAACGGGGGCGTGCCGATGCGGATGATGAAGCCGTCAATTGGGCCGCTCTTGGTAATGTCCTCGGGCAGCAGCTTCTGCGTCTCGGCGCGATTCGACGCCGGTAGGAAGGATAAGTCGAAGCTCTTGTTGAACTCTTTCAGGTACTCGGCGCCAGCGAACTTGGGCTCACCCAGGCACACAATACGGGGCTTCTTGTCGATGTCCATGGTGAGGGGGATGGATGCGTGGATGAGAAACAAGGAGATGCAGCAAGTCAGATCTCGGGATAAGTAGTAATAATGCTATATGAGTCGACTCTGGAAAACGGGGATCAAAACAAGGGCAAGAGCAAAAGACGCCGAAGTCGCAGAGGAGACAAAGACGCCCATGTCCTTATCTAATCACTTGCATCCTGATGTCGTCTTTTCCATTCTTCTTGGACTGTTTTCTTAGTCTCGTATTGTTCCGTTCAGTTGCCCTTGGTGGGGCCGGTCTCCGGTATCGCCATTCGGCTACCGCCGGGACGTCCGAACCATGACCGGACAGGGCTGGGCGGACACCGATACACTCTTGTACTCGGTAAACCCGGCCCGATCTGCACCGTGTTTGGCCCCGTGGTCTTGCAGGTCTGTGAGTTGATAGTATTATGCGGGATAAGCTCATTGCAATGGTGCAGTTGTGCCAACAGTGCTCAACAACGGCGCCAGCCTCTGCGCCGTGCAAGAAGCGTTTACATGGAAGCTACATGTACATTGAGCTGCTTCTTCCATCTTCATTTTGCCCTCTGCAACCTTTTGCGTGTATCGAATCCCAGATTGATTTAGTAAATTAACCTAACACTAGTGGAGAAAGTCCCCCTTGGTTTCGGCCAGGATGGCCTGGTACTCGGGGTTGAACTGCTTGCGCATGACGGCGGGGGTGCCGGTGCCCTCCTTTGTGTAGCGGGCCTCTTCGTCGGAGACGAGCGTCTTTGCCAGGCCCGAGGCGGCCCCGACGCTTCCCGGGGCGACCGAGGACTCGACGAGCAGCTGGGTGTGGCAGGCCCGTTCGAGGGCGATGAAGAAGGCGGCCGCCTCGCCGACGGTGCCGCCGCACGTCAGGATGCCGTGGTTCTGCAAGATGGCGTTCTTGTTGCGCGGGCCCAGGGCGCGGGCAAGGTTGGCTCCCTCGGAAGGCGCGAGGACGACGCCTCCAAACGCCGCGTACACGGCCTGGTCCTCGTAGAACATGCAGCTATCCTGGTTGAGCATGTCAATGGGCCGTCCAAACGTGCTCCACGCCCGCCCGTACGGGCTGTGCATTGGCAGGCCGCGTTGATGTCCGGTCGCGCCCGGTGGATGGCGCTGTGGATGATGAAGCCCGCCTTGTTGATGGCCGCGTCGTTGCCCCCGAGTCGGTTGCCCTCTTCGTCGACGTGCACCATATCCGACACCTTGAGTAGGCTGAAATGCACGCTGTAAGGGTTGATCCAAAACGTCTTGGGGTCCACCATGTCTTTGTCACTCTCAGCTCTCTCTCTCTCTCTCTCTCTCTCTCTATTATAATCCAGGCCACTCCAAGAAGACGGATATCATATCCCGTAAAGCACTGCACGTACCTCGTAGACTTATGTGCCCGCTGGCACCATCGGCCCAGCCCAGCTTGGCAAAGATGCGAAAGGCCCCTGCCATCTCCTCAAGCTGCTGCCGTCGCTGCTGCATCAGATCACCCGTCTGCATCGGGTCGAAGCCCGCCATCTCGGGCCTTGTGATTGTTGCCGTCGTAGACATGATGTTTGCTGATGTTTGGGTCGATGTGTGTCTGCCTCTATACGCTCCAATCTCAACATTTCATACGACTACATGTATCCCGGATCCCGCCCTCCAATGTCATGAATATGTATGTCCGGCTGAGCCGCCACCATTGCGGGGTTCCGCGTCTACAGCAGTCAGCCGCGGCGTCTCCGCACTGAATCGGCTTCTCCCGACATCGTCATGCGAGAAGACTAGAGGCGGAAGGCTCCGATAAGCAGTACGCTGAGGAGTAAGCATCCGAGATGCCGATTCAAATTACTGCGTTCTGTCTAGAGAGGAGAGGAAAACAAAGAGTCAAGATAGGAAGAGATATAAAAGATGCAAGGCAAGTAATTCACTGAACACATTCAATCCCCCTCATACAAGATCCCCCATGCCTTGGAACAGTTCTTGGGCAAGCCACTGAGAATCCCCGGGGGCCTCGAGGTCGTCCAGTCCCATGATCCAGTCTTGCCATGGCACACTGGATTCCAAGCCGCCGCCGTTAGCGTTGGACTTATCCGATCCGTTTGCGCCATCATACTGGGAGCCACCAGTATTTGTAGGTCCAGGTCCAGGTCTCACGGGGGTTTCGCCTGCATACGCATCGCCGGGTTTGTTTGCGTGCTCGATCATCATGCTGATTGTGCGCTCCGACAGAGACTCAAAGATGTCTCGGTAAGAAGCAGCCTGGGGCCATCTGTCGGCGACAATGATGAGCACCGTGGTGCACGCCATGCACGTGTTCATGACAGTCGTCGTCAGCGTCCTCTGCCGTATACAGGGCGACCGCCACAGACAGTAAAGGTACGTGAGCCCGCCGAGAAACAGGATGTGGAGGCTGCCCCATGTGAACTGCACGTGGGACCCTTCAGTCTGGTAGAGATGACGGTAGAGGAGGCAGATATCACGGGCGTGGTCGGCGCAAACTTCAAAGGCGCGCTGCCTGGCGTCCTTGGTCCCCGCATCGTCGTCATTCAGGGGCTCCTCGTCGCGGCACCCGATGATGTAGTGTCGGTACAGCAAGAGGATGGAGTAGTCGTAGGCCAGCGAGAACCAGTTCTTGGAGGCAAACACTGTCAGCGTCTCCCCGATGACCGGGCTCTGGGCCACGGCTGTCGGTATGGCCGCACGCCACTCCTCGAGCTCCTGGCGGAGCGTCTCGACGGACACGCTCGGTTGCCGGTGCTCGGCCCGGTTTGGGTGGAACTGTTTCGAGTAGATATTGTCGCTAAACTTGGACCATAGCTGGCGAAGCTTGATGGAATGGAGAGCCGCCGTCATGGTCGTGGGCGGATCCGAACCGTCGCTGCGAGGCGGACGCTTCAGGCCAGCGTACGACACGTCCTCGTCGTTGACGTCTGAGGGAAGCTGACGAGACTTGTCAGAGGTGTACACACACATATATATAGAGAGAGAGAGGGACAGATGGTATCATCTCAGATGCAAAATTGGGTCCTCACCTCGACATCAATAGCACTGTCCGAGATGCCCACAGGACGACCGAGGATACAGGATGCGACACGGTCAATGTCGTATGTTATCCAGAAACAACGCTTGGACATTTCTCTCGTAAGCACATCGACAGATGTCCGGTGCTCCTTTGTGCTTCGATGATACCCGAGTTCCACGCAGTGCCTTATCGCCATGCCAGACAGTTTCCTGGGAAGGATGTCAGGGCGAATGTGTGAGCAAGGGGGATTGNGGGGGGGGGCTGGGAGGACCCCTGAGGGGGACAACGTGCGTACCATAGACTAACACCGATGGGAGATCGTATCGAATATACGGCGCAGCTGAGAACCGCTTGGATCGACTGCAGGCTGTCCATTTCCACCAGTGTGTCTATGTGATCGAGGGCCATTGCGTAAAAGGCCTGCTCCCGTTAGTCCCGGCCCGTATTGTAGGCCCCCAAGGGAGATATTTATCTTGAGTGAGAGGGAGACGGGCTTACTTCTGCCTTGTCTACTTCATCCTTGCCGAGCGCCAGAGACCCAGTGGCACAAACCTAGGCCGATAAGCAGTCAGTCGTCTCGCGCCAATAGACGGATGAGGGAGCGGAGCGCACTCACCATCAAAACAAAGAAGAGCGACATGTCATCCACGTCGGCAATCTCTCCCTTGAGGCTCGCCTCGAGACACTTGTTCTCCATCATCTCTATCGTCGGCCGATGAAGAAAGGGGTACTGCGAGTGTATGTTTTGAAAATAGGCCTGAGAGAGGCGCTTCAACCTGGATGCTGAAGGGAACTGGGCGACGAGCCGGCTCTTGGATCTCATCCTCGGTGACTCGGCGAGGGAGGGGGACCGGGACTCCTCGACGCCGACCTGGCTTCTGACTGCGCTGGCCCCCCTTCCTCCATGTTTCGGTAGGCCCATGACGGTGCTTGCAATCCTCGAGAAGGAGAGGGCGGACGAGGGCCCAAAGTACTGAGGTTCCCGGCCCGTGGCACTCAGGCAGAGTAAGGCAACCTCGTGGCTCAGGACATCTGCGCCAGGAGGGATCACATCGGGAGAGAGACCGGTGCTGGACGCATCGCCTGGGGATCGGTAGACTGGAGCGTTGGCCTCGGCAGGCCGCGTCCCGAGATGGTCGGCAGCCAATTCGGGCCTCGTGTCTTTTAGCACATGTTCTAGGTAGGCCAGTCGGTTCTCGAGGTAGGTGTTTCGCATCTCGAGTGCCTGGAGGTAGTTGCGTGGCCGGTGCAAGCCCGTGGCCGGGTCCTCGACCAAGCAGTCTGAACCTTGAACGTCAGCCCACTGAAGAGAAGGAACAAGCCGGATGATGGGACATGCCTCGTTCTGACTTGGCGCAGTTTCTGCATCGCGGCGTTTGAGCATCGCACTGCCGTCCATCGTCCATGTCAGCAAGGCGGGGGTGGAGCGCCGAGAGAGACGGGTCCAAGGAATTGACCGACCTTGAGCTTCCGTTGCTTGCAGTTGATGCAGGCAACCATGGTGCGCTCACTGTAGCGTAGCCGTTTGGCTGCACGAGCCTCGATCTCACCAGAACTCATTTTTCCTTGTCGTCCTTATCAGATGAGGCCATGCGTGCCATTTGATGTTTTCGAGACGTCAGATATGTGCAGTGCAATCTTGGCGTTTCTAGCCATTTATCCTCGGATGTCGTTATCAGCGGTATCGGGACTGAACCCTGCACCCGCCGATGAGCTCTCTGCCTGGACGTGTTGAGTCACGCAGGATGGCCTTGGGAGAGAGAGGCAAAGATCTGGAGGAAGCAGCCAAGGAAAAGGAACGAGGAGCACTCCAGATCATGCATGGCATGTACAAAAACTTTCACTCACTATGTGGCCAAGTCTAGATATACGTACCTATACTGCTGGACTGTTCAAATAGGCTGGTCCAACACAGAGACAACACGCACGTAGGCTCCCTTGACGGCATGACAATATATGTCCTTCGTATCAGCATTGGCTCTCTTACAAGCGCACGTTATTTCTAAACGGTATTTTTTCGCTAATATAAGTTTCTGTTTCGAAACAGATGCCGTCGAAAGAGGCGGACATCAAATAGATGAACAATAGGAGCCCGTATTCTCCACTGGCTATGGTCGTATACCAGAGTCTGGTGTCTAACGTTCAATGTTATATAACATGGCAAAAAAAAGAAGAAGGAAAAAAACATACAACAGCGGGTATTCGCTGGTCGTCACCGACCCAACTACTAATCCACCGCTTAGTGGCTTGACTCTGGGGGAGCGGACGGGACCCCGTATTTTCCACTAGCTATGGTCGTATGTGATAGTTAGGTCAGGATATTCAGCTTATATACATCCATCTCGGGTTGGAGATCAGCGAGCCAGTGGTTTCAATTCAACACTTGATGGTGGCTACATGGGATATAACTCGCCTCGATTCCGTATGCACACGAAACATGGCATGGGGCCACTCGAACGTCTTACAACAGACTATCATCTGGTGGCATTTTCATGTATGATTGTTACCTACTTACATGCAAGCAATGGCCCTATCTCACCCTCGCTCTCCTTCGACGGGACCCTTTATGGGAACCCTCCCGAATCAACTCCTGGCTTGACTCTCTCACGCTTGTTGTTCGGTACTGTTCGTCACACAATTTGTGCAGTATGGACACATGATTCTCTCCACAGCCCTTCTAACAGCATGCTATGTCTGCATACCATGGTCGCAGTCGCCGGGATGTACAGGACTGCTCAGAATGGCAGATCACTGTACCCGCAGCCTTTGTCGGCCCAGGGGGCCAGGCATTCATCAATGTCGCGGGAAATGTCGCGATTCATCAGCTGGCGCAAGGCTGGGCTGGGCGCGCTACCAGCCAGGACCTGGCCGATGTCTGCGCCGAGCTTGCATAGAGCCTTGGTCATCTTCTCATCCTGAAGCCTGCCAATCAACCGAGCCTGCTCCGATGGTATGGAATTGATGTCCTCTTGAGTAGGATCCATGGGCCAGTTCTCCGCAGGTAGGAGAGGAACGAAGGGTAGGAGCCCGGTGTGACCTCCGCTCATCTCCATGAGGTGGCTTGCTGACCTAATGGCTTCAGAAATGACTTCTTCGCAACCAGGAAATTCATTGAATGCTTCGTCAATGATGGGCTTTTTCTGTTGACGCTCGAAGACGACTTGATTTGCTGTGCGACGCGTCCAAGCATGGACTTCCGCTGCAAGTCGGCATTGGTCGAAAATGCCCCACGCGGAAGCCGGAGTTGCCTGCTCACTGCTAATAGCCCGAAGAGCTTCCATTACATCGAATTGAGAGTCGGAAATACTGGATCTGGCGAGTCTCAGAGCTTGGATTATGCCCTCCACGCCGTAGGAGCTGCGCGCGGCCTCGAACTGCCTCTTGTCGAGGGCGAGGCTCCCTCCAAGTGAAGCATTGAAAGCCTCCCTGTCGGCGGTGACAAGCGAGGATCGAGAGGCGTGCAGTGGAAGAAGCTCCTTCATCCGACGTGTAAGAGTTCCCAGGCGGTCAACATGGGAAGCAAGGCGACTTTGGGGCTCGCCGAGCTCAGCCAGTGCAGTGACGAGCGGAGCATCCCTAATCTGGCGGGCGTCGGTGTCGATGGACGTCACGCACTGGCCCATTTCTGATATGATGGTCTCGGCGCTCATGTTCGAGATTTGCGCCTCACGCCCACCGTCGGCGGTAGAGGCGATCAAAGTCTCAGGGTCTGTGGTAGAAGATGCAATGTCAGTTATATGGGGTCGTGTTCACGAGGAGAGGGCGGCAGTCAAGTTGTGGTCTAACCTGGCATGCTGTCAGAAGATGGATGAGCCTCGGAGTTGGTCACATGCATGGATGAAAAAGCAAAGAGACAAGGGGTGGTGGGACGAGGCCATAATATAGTAGTGTACGTGAGGGCGAAGGGTTTCCACGCGGGCGGGTGGTGACGGGTCAAACATTTAAACTATCCAATGCTTGGTGCAGCTACGGACAGATGTTTGTTACAACTGCTAACAGATGTCAAGTGAAGCCATGAACAGGTGTTTGATCAAACCCCGAGCAATTGTGTGGTTCAGCTATGAACAGCTGTCGGCCGCGGCCGCTTACAGCTGTCACCAGCTGCGCGTCGTGAATGTGAAGGCCTCGTGACTGCACGACAATGGCCCCTCCATACTTTTCTACTATAAAAGGAGGCGTTGCAGCACATCTTCCCTGGTTACATATACAGTTTATTACATACACACACGTGCACTCAATACTCTAAACCTTTGAACTCAAATCCTTCCTCTCGTTTTTACGTCGGCCTTTTCCCATTATCCATCCCCTTCAACCGTCCCTCTTCCATCTATTTCTTGTTCAGTGCAGGGTGCTAGAGCCGAACATGAGTTCTGACGACGAAAGCACGGACTCCAACAAGATCCTATTACCGTCGGACTTGGCGAACCTGAAAAGCCATGGACTCGTGGCACCCGGTCCCATAGAAGGGACAGTCAGGCTGCACAAGCGACGGCTGAACTCGTCGAGCGAGACCGAGAATCAGCATCTTTCTCTGGTCAGCACCTCGTCTGATAATACATCCGATGATGACATCTTCTCGACCATTCCGGAGGACCTCATTTCCCCCGCCGCCCTCGTATTCGTTGGCTTCAGCCAACACAAGGCAGAGGAATTGTGGGAAGGCTGGCCCGACTGGCCTACAGACGTAAGTCTGGAGCCGGTCCGCGACATCGACCCTGCGAAAGACTTTGACTTACTGGTGGGCGCATTCATAGACTTGATGAACTGCCAACTTGACATCAGACCAGAAGACGAACCGGAAACACTTGCCCAGTGGGAGGCGATGCTACGGAGACTAAGGCTCTCTAACGAGGCTCGGGAAGCGATTCTTGACCCTCATTTTGAATACCTCCGTTCATCCAAGTCCTGCGAATTCTGGGCTAAGGACACGGTTCAGATGCGTTTCGCCGCGCTATCAGACATCCAAAAGGCATCGATGGAAAGGGAGAAAACCCTGCGCCGTGAATCTTCTAGATCCGGCCTTAGTGGAAGCTCCGCTCAGCCTACATCCACATCGTCGACTGTCACGGGCATTCGGTCTGTCTCGGGGTGGCAGCGATACAACACCCCCGGGATCCCGGAAAGCTCAACTGCCACAGCCAGGGCCCTCGCAGCTCGTTCTGCCCCCGGATACACAACCCTCTTTAAGGGCGTTGATCTAGCCCGTGTCTCGGGCCTTCTAGATCACACAGGGGCTATCGCTCAACTTGCTACAGTCCTCAGCCCAACCCCGTCAGATTTCAGCGCTCATAGAGAATTCTTCTACTTCGCAACCGAGTATAGCACTGCCGAGTACTACGCATCGTATGCGAAACGGAGATCAAACGGCGGCGCAGTCACAATCCTCCATATAGTTCTCCCGAACTACGAAATTAAGTGCCTTCAAGATTCGGAGAAGCTTCATGCGGCCTGGCCTAGTGATGAGTGGAAACAGCTTATCTGGAGTAGCCGTAGAAGACAAACGCCGAGTCACCAGCTCACAAAGTACCAGAGGGCGGTTTTAATCATAGGCACAATCTCCAGAAAGCCTAACCACATATACCACAGACTGAACAGCTGGGAAGAGGTCACTGAAGACCATGTCCTCATGTCCGGAAGGGTACCCCTCACCCAATTCGTCTTTACAGACGATCGTGGGGACACGTTCCTCAAGGAGCACGCGCAAATCACCATGGAGCCGTTTACTGGACTTCGACTTAACTCTTGGCTACGTCATATTGGCAACCGGGATTTGTGAAACAGGCGCAACAACTAGCCTCAGGATGACGAGTCTTTCGTTGCGAACGTTACAGGGGGTGAACAGAGGAGGATGCAATGGAAGCGAAGGACGGCAAGGTTGCCCGAAGCTGATATTCTTAATAGTTGGTTGCGACAAAAATGTGAATCCACACCCTTGTGTGCGTTATCTTGATACCAGCCATGTACGGTGACATGTGCGTCGTTGGAAGATATGCGCATCTCTAGAACAGAAAGTTGCCTAGGGCGACGAGAATGCTGCCGCACGACTAGAAAGGAGCAAGCACGGCCTACGTGAGGCAGAAAAACAGCTCGATGGCCTGCGTGGGGTCCGTGTCGTCGGCCTCGCTGAAGTCCAGGTTTTGTGTGCGGTTGATGTACAGGGGGATGACGCTGGGCCTGGCTGGCGCATCGTCCTCGCCTTCGGTAGCCCGTTCAGCTGGAGGGCAGGAGATATCAGGACCTATTGGAGGAATTCTGCCAGATCACATTTACTTGAAGCAGACATTACCTCTGTCACGGTGAAAAAGAAGAAGAAGAAGTCTGTGAGATGCCCGCTTGTCAGCCGTCAGCCGGTCTCCATTGCTAGAGAGAGCGCTGTTCGGTGTGAGTCAGAACGCCGAGTTTGGGGCGAACAGCAGGATCATCCCGCAATTAGAGCCGAGAGGGTTGGACGTATATTTTGAAATAAACGAGCCTCATCAATTATTCAGGCCAGTATCGTCGGGCGAATCCTTCCTTTTTTATTATTTCCATCACGGCGGTGCCCTTGCCCTGAAGTTGGTGGTTGTCCCAGACAGCAAGAAAGCAGCAGCACCCCACTTTGCAGAACTGAAATTTCGTGACATCACTCGAGCTCAGTCAGCAAACACCCCACCAACGTCGCAAAAGACACCACACATCGATTCATCCAAATTTCGGGATACCGGCCCATCACTTGAAGACGACAATCGTTGATACTACCGAGACCTTGCCGCTCTCCTCGAGAGATACCCCGACATATCCATCCGATCGACAGCCAGATATTGGCCAGGGTCTGCGGCCATCCCTCAACCCCTCCGCACCCCGCGATTACCACCCCGCATGCCGCGATCATGAAGCAGACCAGAGGCAAGGGAAAGACGACAACGGCGCCCCGTCCCGCCGGGGGCTTCGGAGGCGGATTCGGCGGATTCGGCAGCCCCGAGGGAGGCAGCACGCTGTCGTACCTCGCCGAGCCACCTTCATTTGTCGCCGTGACGGACCCCCACGTCGTCGTCGCCTTCAAGAACGTGCTCAAGAAGGATAGCACCACCAAGGCCAAGGGTCTAGAAGAGCTCGTGGGACACGCACAGTCGCGCCCGTTCGAACAGGGTGGCGGCGTCGATGAGGCCGTCCTGGACGTCTGGGTGCAGATGTACCCGCGCGTGGCCATCGACAACTCGCGCCGCGTGCGCGAGCTCTCGCACAACCTGCAGTTTGAGCTGATGCGCTCGGCACGCAAGCGCATGGAGAGGCATATCCCCACCGTGGTGGGAGCCTGGCTGGCAGGCCTGTACGATCGCGACCGCGGTGTCTCGCGCGCCGCCAACGACGGACTCGCCTCGTTCCTCAACACCCCCGAGAAGACGCTCGCCCTGTGGAAGAAGTGCCAGGGCAAGATACTCGACTACGCCATCGACGCCATTCAAGAGACCCAGGAAACTCTGAGCGACGAGCGCTCCACAACAAAGGAGGATGCGGAGGCCAAGTACTACCGCGTCGTCACTGCGGGCCTCTCCCTCGTGCTGGCGCTGCTGCAGAAGATGCAGGACGACGACCTGGCCAAGTTCCAGGACCGCTACGACGACTTCTTCGCCCAGGACACCGTCTGGAAGGCCATCACTTTCGCCGACTCGTCTGTCAGGAAGACCGTCTGCCAGCTGCTCTTTGCCTGCCTTGATCGCAAGCTTCCGTACGGCCAAGACCCCAAGGTCAAGCAGGCTATTGTCACAGGAGGTCTACGGACGAACCAGGCTGGCTCGGCCCTGGAGTACGTCATCGCCCTTACGAAACTGACACAGTCTAACCCCGACGTCTGGGCATCGGCTGGCGAGAAGAAGTCTCCTGTTTCGCGACTGCAGGCCTTCGTGGCCAAGGGTTCTCAGGGAAGCAGCGCTCGCTTCTGGGATTCTCTCGACCAGCTGCTCAAATTGATCCCTGTGGAGATACTCAGTACTGACGGCAGCGCCTCGTCATCGCTGCTCACGTCTCTCAAGTCGGGCGTCACCAACCGCGATGAGCCCAGGACCCATGCGGTATCGTCCTGGAGGTGCTACATTGACACCTCAAAGAGGCTCTTGGAAGCCCTTGGGGCTGATGACCAGCTCACCCTCGGAAAGGAGCACCTGTTCCCCATATTCGAGCAGTTCCTCTTCCCCGCGTCGGAAAGGAATACCGGGCTACCTTCGGGTCCCAACGCGACATCTGTCCTTTTCCAGGCGTATCTGGTCCTATCCTCGACGACAAAGCCTCAGCTCTCATCGGCATTCGGCCAAGAATGGGATCGTCTCGCCACCATATTCTCCACTAAAATCACCGAGTCCCTTCCCGAGGTGGCCAAGGAGTACCAGTCTTCCCAGGACAGGATTGGCGAGGAGGGAAGACGCTGGTTTGGCCTGGTCGGCCATATCCACCAAAAGCTGGTTTCCGAGTCGGCTGATACCGCGACTGACTACACCACCGAACCGTCCGACAAGGTCATCTCGCAATGCCTGTCACTCCTGGAAACCCGTAATCTCAAGCCCTTTGGTGCTGCCCGCGTCGTCGAGTATGCCCTCAGCACATCCCCTCACCTGTTTGAGGGACCAAGGTGGCAGACCCTATCCGACTTCCTTGTGTCGGCTGCCAATGCCGACATGGCCAAGGTTGTCAGCTCGTCGTCGTCTCGTCACTTCCTCTCGTGGGTTCGCCTCCTGGGCTCGTTCACCGCAGGGGAACAGGGCTTCCCTCGTCTCTGGAACAGCTGGGTAGATGCTGCGCTGGCACTCGGGAGCGGGGAATCTCGCAACTCGACGCTTGCATCTCTCATTTCGCATGAAAAGGGGGCCAAACTCGCCAAGGAGAACAAGGCTCTGCAGGACGCCGTGCTGGAGCAGGCCATTAATACTGCACAAGGCAAAACAGATTCTTGGGACCTTCTCGATGCCGCTGTCACATATGGTGCCCTGGACGACGGCGTTTTCCGCGACCTCGCGCAGAACGTCGTTGAATCCCCGAACAAGGACGCGGAGACATCGTCGAGTGTTCTGCGTGCCCTGGAGATGCTCGTCAAGGCACGTCCCCAGCTGTTCTCAACCGACGAGAGCCTTCATACTGCCCTTGTGGCTAAACTGCTTAGCCTCTCAGAGATAGCGGATGGGGCTGTCTCGTCAAAGTCACAGGCAATACGCGTCCTTCTGGATAGCAGCTCCGATGGGAAACTTCCCGTCGTTGGGATCATCCAGTCCAACTTGGACCGGGCTACGTCACAATCACTGGAGTACGCTTACCACTATGAACTTTCTTCCCTTCTTCTTTTATATGTACCAAGAGGCTAACCAAATCTAGTATCGAAACCATTGCTACCCAAGCCGAGACCGCTGTCGATGTTCCACTAGAGGACCTCTTCCCCAGCACCAACGTGTGGATGCAAGAGCTGGCTCCTCTGTTCCAAAAGCCCATCGACCCATCACTATCTATCACCAGCAGTGCAGGCGGTGCCGCCGCCCTGGTCAAGCAGGAGGAGGACGCCAAGGGAGTGCCAGTGGGTCAGAGGGATTCCAAGGGCCGTTCGATCCCGGTGCGAATGGCACTGTATCTCAACAGGGTATTCGAGAGCAAGCTTGACTTCGCAGCACTGCCCGTGCCGTTTCAGGTTGAGCTTCTGTACCTCCACTGGACGACTGTGCAGATCGTGTCGGACCAGATTACGACTATGGGCCGTGACGGACCCTGGAAGTCGCTTGCCCGGCCCGAAGACCTCTCGGATGCCGAAGAGCTCGTCTCCCGTGCACGCAGCTACATTACCAAGAATATTGTGGTTTCCGCCAAGTCCGCTAGCACCGGGGAGTCGATTTCAGAGAAGCTCCTTGATCTGCTGCTGCAGAACTCGGCGCAGCTGACTCCCCAGGGACTGTACAGTTCCCGCTGCTTGTTTGAGATGATCCAGTCCAACGTCGAGGCCCACGGCCTGTCGGCCAGTCTGGAAGAGCGTCTATTGAAGACGGAGCTTCTCAAGGCAGCACCTGCCACTGTGCTGGTTGCGGCCGCCGCTGTGTCCGGGCTGGGCGAAACGGCACAGGCATCCAAGCAGGTCAACAACTTTTGCAACAGGCTCGTCAGTGACATTGCGGGTGCGTCTGCGCAGACAGAAAAGGCACACATGAGTCTTGTTCTCCTCGCCGCATGCGGCCAGGTCTACGAGAAGGGTGCGCTACCCGTGGCGAACAACAGGATCGTGTTTGCCGTCAAGCAGATTACTTCGTGGCTGGACGAGCCCGAGGAGCTGAGCCCCGCCTTCTCCGCCGAGATCTGCCGGTGCCTGACGCAGCTCCTACCCTGCATGAAGGACGTGTACGGATCATACTGGGAGAAGACCCTGGCGTTCTGCAGCTACCTGTGGACCAAGGCGGGCGAGTACCCCCTGGCTGAGGCCCTCCCCTTCATCCACGCGTCTATAAAGCTGGTCAGGGCTCTGGAGACTCTCGAGGAGCCCAACGACGACCTGGAGGACGCGCTCAAGGACTTCAGCGAGCCCAAGTCCAAGGCGCTGGTGGAGCTGCTCAAGCTTCCGCGCGAAGGGTCATCATCCCTGTCTCTAGATGTCGTGGACGGCATAATCTGTCGCGAGATTGAGAAGCTGCCCATGCGTCACATGCCCGACCTGGGCGACATGTTCCCCCTCGTGGCGTCCGAGTCACGCGATATCCAGACAGCGGCTTTCACCCTCCTCCACCGGGCCATCCCCGCACAGCAGGCGCAAAAGTCAATCGACGTGCTACTTGACAAGACGGACGCCCGTCTACCAGACGAGCTGCTCTCGCTGCTGCTGGATGCGCCCACTCTGGAGTCGTACTCGGACGAGATGCTGGCACGCTTCCCCCCCGCTATCCGGTCGTACCTCCTCGCGTGGACGCTCGTGTTCGACGCCTTCTCGACGTCGTCGTTCAAGGTGCGTGGCGACTTTGCCGACCACCTCAAGTCGGAAGGGTGCGTTACTCCCCTGCTGGACTTTATGTTTGACGTTCTAGGCCACTCGGCGGCGCATGCACTCAGGCTCGACAAGGAGGGTCTAGGGACAGAGCAGATCCGCAGCTACGACGTAAAGTTGGCCGATGCCGAGACAGAAGAGAAGAGCATGCAGTGGCTCCTGGTGCACCTATTCTACCTGGCGCTCAAGTACGTGCCCGGACTCTTCAGGTCGTGGTACATGGACTGTCGGTCTAAGCAGACGCGCATCGCCGTCGAGGCGTGGACGACGCGGTACTTCTCACCCCTGACAATCGACGACACCCTCGACGAGGTGCAGAAGTGGGTGGGCACACAGGAGCCGAGCACCAGCGACGACGAGCAGGACCTCATCGTCAAGGTGTCCCGCACAGCACGCGAGGTCACGGCGGGCTACGAGGTGGACGAGTCCCAAGCCACGATAGCCATCAAGATCCCCTCGAGCTACCCGCTAGACGGCGTGACGGTGACGGGTCTGCACCGCGTGGCCGTAACGGAGCGCAAGTGGCAGTCGTGGATCATGACAACCCAGGGCGTCATCACCTTCTCTAACGGCAACATCATCGACGGCCTGCAGGTCTTCAAGCGCAACATTGTCGGCGCGCTCAAGGGCCAGGGCGAATGCGCCATCTGCTACAGCATCATCTCGACGGACAAGCGTATGCCCGACAAGAGGTGCACCACCTGTCGCAACCTGTTCCACAGGACCTGTCTGTACAAGTGGTTCCAGACGTCTAACCAGAATACCTGCCCTCTGTGTAGAAACCCCATCGATTACCTTGGGGCGGATACGCAAAAGAGGAGACAGGGTTGATGACGGATGTATGTTGCATGAAAGATGACGGACAAAACCAAAAAAGACATACATCAGCACATAAAAGCATGTCATACAAAAATATAGGAGTAGAAAAAAAGCGATTGAATAGAATCTTATTGAAAACAACTGGATTGCAGAGCCTGCGATTGTCAGTACACGTGTGTAAAACAGATAGGAGAAGAGGGGGGTAAAACTCACAGCCTCAGCCGTCGTCCTCTTGCCATCGAAACGCAAAAGGCCAGCAATCAGATCTCTCCAGTCGACATCAACACCGGGGAGCAGCTCATCCCACGGCCTGACAGGAAACACAGTCCACAGCTCAAACGGCGTGACCTTGAAGGCCTTTGCCTCAGGCCACGTCTCAGGCGTAGGCGTACCCAGCGTCTTGAAGATGCTGAGGATAAGACCGAGCTGGCTGCCATCCTCGTGGGCAGGGCGGGACTCGAATATCGGTTCAGCCGGGGAACGTACCATCTCGGACAGCATGACGCCAACAGCCCACATGTCCACAGGGGCAGCGTAGCCCCCGTCACCGAAGAGGACCTCGGGAGCACGATAGGGACCGGTACCTATATCGAGGATCTTGGCAGGGGCAGGCTCCTTTGCAGACGAGTACTCTGGGTGCCAAGCTGTTCCGAAGTCAGACAGGTAGGCCGGGCCGGAGGGGGACTCGAGCAGCACGGCCGACGGCTTGATGTCGCGGTGGACGATACCCAGGGCGTGGATGTGGGATAGGGCGCTCAGCACGTCGGTCATGATGGAGACGGTCTGGGGGCGTGAGGGTGTGCCCTTGGCTATCACGTCGGCTAGGATCAGGGGCATGTAGGGAAATGCCAGGACAAGCTGGGCCCCCGAGTCACGAAAGGAGTCGAGGAGTTGGATGACGGAGTTGGTGTCCCGGAGGGATTGGAGGATGCGGATCTCGCGCTGCGGGTTGTGAGGTTCCGCGTGGGAGACGATGACTTTCAGAGCGGTGCTGCCGGACCGGTATACTTGGGATGTTATGCCGGATGCTATGGGGTGGCAGTTGGGGTGGGGGCCGATGGGGATGCCCTCGACGTCGGGGTCGTCATGGCTGGGTTGGACTTGAGGGGGTGATGATGGGGTCTGTTGTTCTTGGAAGGTGTTTAGATATTCTAGCTGTGTGTATGTTAGTTTTTGAGTGTTGGGGGTTATAAGGGGGGTGAGGAGGCGCTTACTTTGGTGGAGGAGGAGTTGTATGCTTCTTGTTCTATGGGGATGGCCGAGGGCATGTCTAGGCCCCGGGATGACTGTCTTTGTTGGTCAGGGTGAGTTGCTGTTTATCTACTAATGGTATAAAGAGATTGGCTTTGAAGGGGTGCTTACATAGTTTGAATGGCACTGTATCGGTCTGAGGCCGATAGTGATGATCTCCAGTCGGCCATGATGCCAAGCTGAATGTCTCTTGACCCCGGAGACACAAATGTTTCTATAGTGTGCGAGTAGCAGTAGTGATACTCTGAATGTACTCACTCTCGTACGAGTGTATGAATATGATGACTGTTAAGCTGACGGGACGAGAGAGAGAGAGTCAGGGAGACATAATTTCCCCTGGTGAACCCCTGCGACATCTGTGACCAAGGCTTTTACTCACATGAGACAGGTGATTGTTTGAACAGTACTCGTATGTTCTCGAACTTTGTTCCGCGTGGAATATACGACGTGGATGTAAACAAAAGAAGGGAAGTGTGGATCAAAGTAAATAAGAATCAAGGCTGGAAACAAAAATGCTGGGTGCAATGGATCTGCTGGATGAATCTCTGTCTCTATATATATTAATCAATAGGAGAAAATGTGGTGATGGAAGAAGTTGGGGAAGGATGGAGGTTTAGTGGGTCGCGTGTTTCCAGAGCGCTTCAGCGGGGTTTAGCAGCCATTCAGTGGTCTGATGGTGGGAATCAGCACCGTGATCCACTACAGTTCGCTAAACATCTGTGAGTTACAGTGGACTACAGTCAACTACAGCGGCAATGGGCACTGAAACGTGCCTACAGCCCGAGCAGAGAGTGGATCGATTACCTCATCAATGCCCCCCGAGGCCCGAGCTCTCCACCGGTCGTCATCCATCGCCGACAGCTTCATGGGATTGATCCATCCCAAATCATGACATTTCGCTAAACGCGCACAAAAACGCCGTCGTTAGCGCATTTTTCTTGTCTCTCACTTTATCTCTAAACTGTCATTTTGGTTTTCTAAAAACTTGTATTTTTTATAAAGCAGAATCTGTATCCGCTTTATTGTTGTCCCCTCTCCCCGGGACCAAACAACAACAACACCTCGGACTCTTCTCGTTGCATCGCCATGTGTGCTTTCCCACCTCTCCGCATCGCATAAGTCTTGCCGACCCAACCGAGCAAAACAACACCTCCATCACACCACATCCCACCCCGAATTATTAGATTTTTCATATCCCCACTGCGCTCGTCCTGCGTGTCCCCGAAAACATGGACGAGTCGTCGAGGTCAGAGTATCCTGGCGTTCTGGTACGGTTGCATTCCTCTCCTGTTTATTTTCCCCTCCCCTGTATGACTCCTGCTAACCGCCATCCACCGCGTCGACAGGCCACTCTCTCGCCCGACCAGGCCGTTCATGTCGTAAATGAGCGTGTGAAGCGCATCACCCGAGTCAATGTCGAAGTGGCCGAATGGCTTCAGGTACACACACCCCCGATGAGCCCACCCCCTCCCGTCCCGCCGAGTCCGAGCCCGGGGGCACCCACAACGCCCATGTGACCGAGAGACTAATTCGCGAGCGTGCAACAACTTGTAGGAACGTCGTCGAGTCGAAGAACAATATGTACTGGGATTGCGCAGACTCGCCCAGTACAAAGTGCCCAATGCGCAGTCCGAATTGGGGTGCGTTGCCTCTCCTACTGCCCTCGACCCCCCAGCCAGCGTCTTATTACCTACAATCATACTGACTTGAATCTCCCCCACAGCGTTTTCCAGGGCCCCTGGACCCGAGTAATCGAGGACGTAGAAAGGGTGGCCCATTCGCATCACCAGTTTGCAGAAAATGTCGAGCGCGACGTCGAGACGCCCCTGCGCAGCTTCCACATCCGAAAGGACGTCACTGACCTGAGCACAATGTCCGCCAACCTCCTCACCATGGCCAAGATGCTCGACGAGGCCCAGCGAGACAACGAGAAGCTCGGGAGGAAGGGCGCCAAGGCCAGCGCCCAGAAGCTCGCCGACGCCTCGACAAAGCTCGAGTCCGCTACCCAGCAGTGGGAGTCGACGGCCCCTTACATCTTCGAGTCCCTCCAGGCCCTCGACGAGTCACGCATCAACCACCTCCGCGACGTCCTCACTCAATACCAGACCAACGAGACCGACTGTGCTCAGCGCAAGCTCGACGCCTCGGCCGACACCCTCTCCCAGCTGCTCGAGATCAGCACCGAGACAGAAGTCCTGGGCTTCGTAGACAAGGTCTCCTCGACACGCGAGAGGACCCCGACCCAGCACAACCGCCGTTCTTCGATTGTCGACACTCAGACTTCGCCGGCCCCGTCTCAGTTCGGTGCTGCTGCCGCCTTCGGCCAGTCTACCCCGACCATCTCACAGCCTCCCCCTTCCTCGGATGGCCCGCCCGCTGAGACTCCTCCTGCACCGGAACCCAAGCCAGGTGAGTCTTTTTTTCTCTCTCCATCCCTATCTCCTCTCATCATGTTACTAACAATACGTGCAGAGTCTAAACTACGTCGACTCGGTACGATTCTTGGAGGCCGTCGTAGACAGAGCTTCCACCCCGGCATGTCTTCGCAGAAGACAGGCTTGTCGCCCTTTGGCCGTCTGGGTGGCAAGGACAACCACGGTGTCTCTCCCAAGGGATCGTTTGGCAATCTCAAGGAGTCGAGTCGCCTGGGTGCTCTGTCCGAGACCCCCGACCACCTGCCGCAAACGCCGGAGCACGAGGAGCTCCAATCGGGCAACAGGTCTCTGCACGAGGGTGCGACCAATGGAAATGGCGTGGCCGGACCTAGCGAGAACCTCATGGACTCGCCTGTGCCGCAATCCACTGCCATTGGCGTCAACGGTAACACGCAGGAGTCATCGTCGAGCGCGATCCCTCCCGGCGAGAGCTTCAGCAGCAGCCAGATCCCCACCACCCAAGGCTCCTCGTCGACGCAGCCGGAGCAGCAGTCGCAACAGCCCCCGGCCCCTCCGACCAAGGACGCAGAGGGCTACACGATCCCCGCCCCAGCCCACGACCCCATCACGGCGGCCCAGCGTGAGGCGTCGGGCATCACCAGCGACGAGGCCGAGCAACTGTTCCGCTTGAACATCCAGAACAAGCCCATCGAGGAGGAGGACCCGCAGGCCAAGCAGGCGGCCCTGTCCAGCGTGGCCAACTCCCTGAAGGCCGGACCTGCCGTGCGCCGCTCCGGAACCACCAGGGGACGCCGTGATGTCCGCAACACAATCTACGTCCCCCCGCCCAACGTGGCATCAGGTGGCTCCGGTGGTCAGCTCGACTTCCCGCTGCCGCCGCCCTCTTCGCACAGCGCCACGGGCGCTACCGGTGCCGGCAGCTTTGGCGGTGCCTCGATGGGATCGCCGACTTTCCCCCCTCCCAACCTGTCGCCTCGCCCGACTGCTGTGGCAGCACTGGCATCTGAGAACAGCGTGGCTGGCACGTCGGACTCGCAGTCTGTCAGGTCGGGAACGTCACTGGGAAGCCTAGCCCACGCTAAACACCCTGACACGACGGCGCCGGGACTCAACTCGTCCATTATCGAGACTGTGTCGGTTCACTACGAGGGTGGTGAGATCAAGACGGCGTCGATATCAGGAGAGATCGCCTTTGTCAACAACCCATCTGACTCTTCCTCCAAGAGTATGTTTTTCTTTCTTTCTCTTTCCCCCCTCTACGATACTCAGGTACTAACCATGACCACCCAGCCCACGAGACCATTAAGATCAACGACTTTGCCAGCCTAGATCGCATCGGGCCCAACCGGATCTTTGTGCAAAACACATCGGCCGACCAACCCGACCAATTCTCCCTGGACGTATCGCACCTTACCAAGATGACGACCGCCTTCTCGTACCGCGTCTTCTCCCCCACAGACGCGGACCCTTCCTCCCTGGGTCAGCACGCACCCCTCCAGCTGATCCCCGTCTGGAAGCCTCAGGGCGACAAGCTCGGCCTCCTGATCCAGTACCGCCTGAACCCGTCGAGCGTGTACCGCGCCCCCCTTACGCTGCACAACGTCGTTCTGGTAGCCACCTATGACGGCAGGGCCGCGGGCGCGCAGACCAAGCCCTCTGGAACGCACCTCAAGGACCGCCACCTCGTGTACTGGCGCCTGGGCGAGGTGACGCTCACGCCCGACACGCAAAAGATTGTTTGCCGCATCCTGGGCGCCGAGGGCGTGGAGCCAACACCCGGCCACGTTGAGGCGAGGTGGGAGTACGTCGTCCCAGCCGGAGAGGAGGGTGCCGCCTCCGTAGGCAGCCCCATCTCCATCTCTAGACTCGTCGAGGCAAAGGGTAAGGAGCCCGCTCCTTCTGCTACTGATGATGACGAGGGGGATGATGATGACCCCTTTGCTGATGCTGATGCCCCGTCGTCGGATCTGCACTCTTGGGTTGATGTCCCTCTTACAAAGAAACTTGTTAGTGGGAAATATGAAGGTAAATAAACGGATATCCTAGGGAGTCTTCTTTTTTTCTCTCTTTCTTATCGTTTTGTCTTCTCTTCTTTTTCTTGTTTATTATTGTTTTTCATTATGGTTACTTCATTCGTTGTTGTCGTTCCGTTTGTACGTTGTTCCCGCAGTCTTTATTCTTTATTTTTTTGGGGGTTTTGTTTTTTTCTCTTTCTTATAGTACGCTAGGTAATTATTGGTAAAGAAAAAGTTGTAGCCAACATGACAATATATCCCTTTTGTTTACTAGGATTTCTGGTCTTCGCTTGCCATTGCGTGAACCCAGCCATCAACGTTACACTAAGCACTGAACTGGTTGAAAGGCAATCACCGCTGACTGTAACCGCCATGGCTGTTGACTGTTGGATTAGCCAGACGATGACGTTAGCGTTGTGTTGTATGTGGAATCGGTCATCATCGGATTCAAGATCAGTACTTGTAATGTGAATATTTCTTGTTTTTATTCATTTGTATCTTGTTTTCGTCTCCTAAAGTCTATATCCTCTACTGTTTCTTTTTTTTTTCTTTTTTTTTTTTGTGCTGTTGTGTAACAAGTCTATTGTACATTTTTAAAAACAAAGGAAAAAGGCATCTGCGTAAAGACAATGGGACTTTTGATTTAATCCGATTTCTCCTTGGACGGTGTATCCTTGGACTGACTGTCCTTGGTCTTTGTTGACGTGACACCTTCAGCGGATGCATCGGATGACTTGTCGGAAGCTGCCGGGGCCGTCTTGGCCGGTGTCGGAGCCGCCTTGGTTGCCGCCTTGGCTGCAGCCTTCTTCTTCTCATCGGCACGACCCTTGCGCCACTTTCCAACCTTCTCGGCTACGTAGCGCACCGTACGCGAGTACCCGCTCATAAGGGGTCCCTTCAGCGTCTGAATGCTGCTGGGCCAGTTGACCGTCTGCTTGATGACGCGACGGACAGTGGCCGTCAGGTCGGCCGGAGTATCGGCAGCGATGCGCCTCTCAAACTCGCCGCCCAAGCGCTTGCCGCCGCTCTCCTCATCAGATGAAGCCTTCATCATGGCCGCGTACTCCTCACGCGGGAGGGCAAACTTCTTCTGGTATTGGAAGTATAGGCGCGAGCGGAACTTGCCCGGCAGTCGTCGGACCATGTTACCGCGCTTGACGGGGTCCATGTCCTGCTGCAGGCGCAAGTCGGCGTGCGGGTTGAGAACCCAGCTCTCGTCGTCCAGACGGCACGGGTCGACAAACTCTACGTTGGGTAGTGTCTTGATCAGGGGGGCGTAGAGTCGTCGGAAGTGCACCATGTTGTTGTCGACAATGTTGCTGACCTTGCTCTTGTTCTCCGTAGGCAGCGCCATGCGCGGGTCGCCCAGATAGCTGATGCCCGAGATAGTGTTGTACAGCTGCGACTCGGTAAAGTCGGGCGGGAGTAGAAGCAGAGCAGTGCGGACGGCAGCAATCAAGTTGTGTTGATTAGCGAGGCGAACGCGAGGGTGGTCTCGGAGGATCTTGACAGGCTTCTGCAGACGACCAGCCAGGTACAGGCTGTCCCAGGTAGACAAATCGTCGACCAGGTTGTCGATGCTCGTGACGCCGTACTTGATGAGAATGCCATTGACCTCGACATAAGGGTGGAAGTAGACGCCAGCGCCCCAATCTTGGACACGCGACACCAAGCCCGAGCCTAGCGACGCCACACCCGAATAGTGGTTGCGATGCTGCTTCATATTGATCGAGTGCCAGTGCTGCGTATGCGACACACCAAAGATGAAGTCAATCATCTTGGGCGAGCCCTTTTGCGACTGGACCAGTGCTGGGGGCGGCTTCGGGTGAACAGCGCGAAATTCGGATTCACTGATGCTGCGGCCGGACTCCTCCTGGGGGAACACACCGGAGCCATAAGCGAAACCGTAAACGATGGGGGCGTTGAACTGGCGTAGAATGAGGCGCATGGCCTCTTTGAGCTCGTAGTTGATAATCATGTGCTGATTGGAGCCGAAGAGGCGATGCGGGAGATCATCAAAAGACTTGATGGCGAAGTCGGCCGAGTCCTCCCACTCGTCCCCGTACAGATTGTACTTGCCCCCAGCCGACTCGCGCTTGGCCTGGTCGCTGCCCTCTGGAGAGGAGGGCGTACCGCTAGAGGGCGTGCCACTGGAGGTTGAAGACCATCGTGCCAGATTGGGTGTCGTCGGGATCCGGACATATTTGTCGTTTCGTCGTAGGCTGAGGGCGTGACGCGCTTGGAAGGGAGGATTGCAGATGGAGCGGAACATGGCGGACGAAGACGCTGCAGCCGAGAACGGCGGAGTCTTGAGTGACTATTATCCGACAGAATAAAAGAGACAGTTAGCAACACCACAAACAGGCTGGTGATGTCCAGAGATGTCACATACCCGCATGCCGAGAGATTGCATCGTGATGAATGGCGCCTTTCAGGCGCTGTGTGTGTGAGGGAGAGAGAGATGATGTTATTGGTGCGGGCGACGGGATGAGGACGGTAAAGTCCGGGGGGGCTCGGCTGCGAGCAATTCACCGAGGGCTTGTCGCCATACGCTGTTAAAAGGCGTGTATAGCAGGGGGGCGTGTCGGTTTTGAACGAAGATGAAGGAAATGGACAAGAATAGTGGTAGAATGTATAGAGAATAGAGGAGATGGAAGAAGAGAAAAAGACGGAGGAGAGATGTGTGTGCTTGCTAACTGAAGCTTGGGACGGAGCTTGGAACCCTCTTTTCTCCGTTGGCCAATCCGGCAGCTCACAGTTCTCCAAAGGAAGGAAGC
Organism: Geosmithia flava; assembly: GCA_900188565.1. Taxonomy (NCBI): domain Eukaryota; kingdom Fungi; phylum Ascomycota; class Sordariomycetes; order Hypocreales; family Bionectriaceae; genus Geosmithia; species Geosmithia flava. The sequence continues at coordinate 105,243 of FYEV01001809.1, forward strand.
ATGGAGGGTCGTTGCGGGCGGCTTGCCCCGCTCCTTCCGCCGTTTGCCAAGTCAATTGCAGGCAGGTACGAGGCCGTACGACCAGTGCAAGTAGTGGGTACCTTCCCTTAATAATCTGCTCACCCTATACTGAATACAGCTAGCTTACCCTGCAGTGCACAACAAACAGGTCACGTGCAGAGATCGTCGCCGCGTCCACCACAAGCGCATACAACAAAGACGCGTGCTTGTTATTGTACGATTCAACAAACCAGCCTCACATTCAACGTTGCCGGCCATCATGCGAAGTCACACGCCCCAAGGTGGCGATGGCTCACACAGCCGGCGGAGCTCTACATCAAGCAACCGGTTTCGCGCCAGCGTCTCTGGTCTCCCGAGACCCCAAGGCCCGTCCGTTCGCGAGTCCCGCGTAAGTAGTTGTGGTCCCTGAACAACAATGCGAGGAACAACGACCACATGACGATATGAAAACTGACAACGCTCGTTTATCAGATATCCTTTCGCGCCACCCAACCGGCAAACAACCACACCATTACCGGCATCGGAGGCATAGACTTTGCACGAGCTCCCTCGCAGCAGAGCATGGGGGCCGACTCTGGGCGCCCCAGCTCGCGCGAGAGCTACAAGGAGAACATGGCACCGCCCGACGCCGACGAATACGAAAAGTACCGCCGGGAGATCGAGTCACTCAAGGCTGAGATTGGCACGCTGCAGTACCGGATGCAGACGTCCGAGACGGAAAAGGAGATTGCCCTGTCGCAACAAAGCAACCGGGTTGAGCAGGCGCGGAGGAGGGAGGAGGAAGAGGCACAGCTGAGACGACTGGCTGAGACGCAAAGGACGGCGGCCGATGAGAAGATTGAGGCGGCTCGGGGTGAAATGGACGCCCTCAAGGAGTCGGTCGACGCAGACAAGAGGGCTCTTGAACGTCGGGCGCGGCAGGCCGAGGATGAGTCGCGCCTTCTACAGGAGCAGCTCGAGGATCTAGCCAATGCCAAGGACGAGGCGGCGCGCATGGCCGACAAGAAGGCGAGCGACCTGCAGATCCAGGTGACGGCGATCCAGAGCTCGCTGCATGAGGCGGAAGAAGAGTCGCGCACCAAGGACGCGGCGCTGCAACAGGCGCAGACGCAGCTGCTGGATCGGGACGCCTACATATCCGATCTCGAGGCTGATGTGCTCCGACTGAAGGCGCACAGCGGAGACGCCGAAACGATGCAGATCATCAAGAGGGAGCTGTCTGAGCAGGTGGCGCACATCCGGGCGCTCGAGGCCACAAACCGGCAGCAGCTGGGCGAGCTTAAGCATCTGCGGGCAACCAACAAGGCAGTCGAGGTGGTCGAGGAGGAGAAGAGGACGCTGATGCGCAAGGTGGATGCGGCGACCGACCTGGAGCGCGAGCTGGCTGAAGAGCGGCTGCAACGGCAGAGGCTGTCGGACGAGCGACTGGCGTGGACGTCGTACCTCGAGCGCGAGGGCGATGACGACATGCGCTTCGACTCGCCCGAGGAGATGGCGCGTGCCCTGGCCGAGGAGCGCATTCATTCGGCGTCGCAGCTGGCGGAGATGGGCGAGATCAAAGCCACGCTGTCGTCGTACGAGGCGACCATCGCGTCGATGACGGACAACCTTGCAAACGTCAAGGCGGCGGCGGAGGAGGCCACGGCTATGGCAAGCGCCGCCAGCGCCGACAAGGCCCTTGTGCGCGTCGAGCGCCAACGCGCCCTGGCGGTCAAGGAGGTCGAGTACCTGCGCGCGCAGCTCAAGACGTTTGACGTCGAGGACGAGACGATGCAGCCAGAGCAGCACGACGGGGCGCGCGCCGCGCGCATCCAGGAGCTCGAGAAGGTCATCGACGAGTACAAGGCCGAGGTGCAGAAGCTGCACGCCGACCTGTCAGCCGCCACGTCCTCTTCTGGGGCTGCTGGCTCCGGACCCTCAACACCGCAGGCCAGCGCGGGAAGCAAGCGCCAGCGGTCGTCGTACGACGACGATGGGCATAACGACGCTGCGATTGCCGCGGCCAACGAGCAGGCCAGCCAGCTGACGCGCAAGAACCAAAAACTACAGCAGGACCTGACGAGCCTGAAGACACAGACGGCTCTGATGGAGAAGGATCTGATGGCGACGCGCGGCCAGCTCCGAGCAGCCAAACAGCAGAGCTCGACGCGGGTTCTGTCCCTACGATCGAACCCCACGGCAGACCACGAGGCCGTCAAGCAAGCGACCCTGAACGCGCTGCAAAAGGAGAATAAGGACCTGATGGCGACGCTTCAGTCGCGCGGGGCCTCCAAGCCGACCGACATACCGTACATCCCCAAGTCTGTCCTCGGCGCCATGGAGCGACAGGTGGCAGCGGCCAAGGCGGAGACGGCATCGGCTCAGAAGTCGGCCCGCCGCCTCAAGGAGGTGTGGGCGTCCAAGTCCAACGAGTTCAAGGAGGCCATCTTCTCTACGCTCGGGTGGACCGTGACATTTATCCCCAACGGCAAGATGCGCGTCGAGAGCACCTTCTTCCCCTCGGAGTCGGACGAGCACGAGAACTCCATCATCTTTGACGGCGAGAGGGGCACCATGAAGATTGGCGGTGGGCCCAAGAGCCCCTTTGCCCAGAGGATAAGCGACCAGATTGGCTTCTGGGTCAGGGAGAAGGGGTGTATCCCTGGATTCCTGGCGGCTCTGACGCTCGAGTTCTACGAGGAGCATAATAACCGGTTGTCCACGTAGGGTTGTTGTTGCTGTTGTTTGTACATTACATATTTCCTAGCATTTGTATTGATTAACCGGGGTTCGTTCTAGAGAGCTAGGCAAAGACATGACTTTTTTCCTTGCTTTGGAGTTTCGGGACAGGAGGGGGTTGCTTTACATTATCATCAGATCAATGAAAAAACCAATTTACATTTATAATGGGCTTCAATAACCATTGAACAAGTCCTCGGATGGTTTTTTTTTTTTTTTACATTTACAAATCGGCTTTACCAAACGTTGAACAAGAAATCAAATAGTACAAAGAACAAGACGAAAACAGATGAGAGATAGAGCCAAAACTACAGCTCACCATCACCCTTGAACCCAATGACAATGTAATCCTCGATGACAGCCTCACCAGCAACAACCCTAGCCCAGACATCAGGCGTACAAGAAGAAGGGTAAAGGACATAGCACTCTGGCTCCGGCCTCTCGGGGGGCGTATTCTTCATCCAGCGATGGACGGCATCAGACCCAATGTCATTCTCCAGGTCGTCGTACACGGGGAAGATGCCCAGTCCCATATCGAGGTTGAACGTGGCGCGACGGAACAGCTCGTACGCAGCGCGGGGCTGATACGACGGCACCATGTGGCCTGCCTGGAAGACGCGGGTGAAGCTGTAATTACCCAGCTGGCGCGTTATGCCGGACAGACCGCCCGTGGCGCCGGTGGTAAAGGGGCCGTAGGGCGAGTTGGCAAAGTCGTCGATGCGCGAGTAGGGGACGGCCAGACTGGCGGCCTCCCCGCCGAGCCAGTTACACGCGTAGTCGCGGTCGCCGTAGATGAGATGCACCTTCACGCCGCCGTCGAGGAGATGCCCTATGGCGTTGAGGAAGCCGCCGTGGACGTCGTCGTGGGTCGAGGAGAAGCCTTCGGCCACGGAGGGCGAGAAGGCGGAGAAGTTGACGGGCACGCCCAGCTCTGACAGAACGCGCTCCTGCGAGAGGTAGCCGTGCAGGTAAGGGGGTGGGAAGGGGTCGGCGGCTGGGTGGGCAATGTCGAACCAGCTGGCTTGCTCGCCGGATAGGTACTCCCCTATGACGTGGTTCTCGCACCAGGTTGCCGTGTCGCATATGTCTCTGACGGGGACGAGGCCGCGGTTCACAGAGGCGGTGTCGAATGACGACAGGCGCGACTCGCACTCGCGTGTTTGTTCTAGACAGCCGCCTGGTCTGGTCCAGTTGTGGACGAGTTCCGCGTGGAGGTTGTCGTCAAAGACTTGGATATCATATGTCTGTTTTTTCGGTTAGTGTTTTTTTCTTCACTCTTCCCTTTCCTTTTTCTCTCTTTTTTTATTTTCCTTTAAAGGAGGCAGCAACTTGAGAACTCACATTATTATGAGGAAAGTCAATGTATGCCTTCCCCTGGATAGCCGAGTCCATAAACCCATTGATAATACCCAGAGTATCCAGATGAAGACGATGAGCATGCTCCTCAGGCCCGATGGTCCCATTATCTATCCTCTCATTCTGCTCCTGGAAGAAGCGCAAGATACCAGGACCATAGTGCCCTCCGTAGCTCTCGGTCCAGAGGTTGATGAGTCCATCGCGCGGTCCGTAGTGGGGAAACTCGCTCGTCCACGTCTGGACAAAGTGCCACAGGGCGTGTGCAGCCTGAGCGGTGCTGTTGGCCGTCCGGGAGGCAGTGTTGCTCCCTGTCGTGCCGAGGCGGAACGTGGCATTCGTCTCGGGGAGATGTTGCTGTTCATCTTCTCCCCCTCCAAAGAAGAAAGAAGAAGAGGAGGAGGAAGAAGAGAAGTTGGCCGGCGCAGTGACAGTGTCCTGGTCGGGTGTAGAAGTGACAGTGACATTGGTCAACTCGTCATATGAGAAGCCCACCTGGTTAGGCTGATCGATGTACAGCATATTGACTTCTTTATTCCAAGCGAAGTGGTTGAACCGCGTGGTCTGCGAGTCCGGATTCACAAGACACGGTCCGTTCTCCTGGAATAGTCCAAACATGGATGATCCTCCTGGTCCTCCATTCAGCCATATAGCCAGGGGTGCATCCTCGGGGTTGTTTCTTGCTTCAAAGAAGTAGAAGAATCTATGATGTACATTCTCGTTAGTTTCATTTTCTTCCTTTTTTATATCCCTTGTTTCGTTCTTCTTTTGTTTTGCCCTCAATTCGATTTCTTTCTCCCCTATGTTTATTCCACTCTATTCAAATCCTGCCTGTCCCTGATGATGAAAAGAAATAGAGAGATAAATAGGATAAGGGAACATACGTATTGATAGGATAATCCTGCTTCTCCCCATCGACATCGTCCAACAACCCAGGTGGAAGATGAACGTAGCCAGAATACGACTTGGCAAACTCCGAGGGCTCACATATCTGCGGCTGCTTGTATGATATCGTGACGTTTTCGTGAAACTTGGACTGGAGGATCTTGACGCCCGATGGGGTAGGGGGGAACTGGGATGCGACGAGGCCTAGGTTAGCCGCCAGGGTGGCTAGCAGTGGTAGTGCCTTGACCATTTTTGCTGTTTGTCCCTCTGTCTTTATCTCTGTCCTCGTACTCTTTGATTTATTTGTGGGGTCTTTTCTTTTCAATCAGGAAGCTTTCTTCTCTCTCCCCCCGATTGATGTTGAGATGATGTTGTTGATAAGAGAGGTGTTGGTGGGGAAGTCACAGTCAAGTCCCTTGTTGGGTTTCAGATGAGTAAGTCGTCATACTGTCAGCTCATCACATACCACATACGCGTTCAATATCACCAAATATACTCTCTGTACTCTGTATTACTCTGTACACAACGCTGTGATATTCATGTATAGTGGTAACTAATATAATTTTCTATGCTCATATACTCCATCCTTGCTTTTTTATACGCCTCATATCTTGAACACTCTGTTCTTTCCTTGTTTACCACAATCGCTAATATCATAGTCTCGGATATCATACCATTCACCTCCCAGACAATTCCTCCCCCCCAGGACCACTAGTCTTGACACCATCCAACGACGCCGTCTCAGCCTTATCCTCCACCCCCTTCTCAACCCTCTTCTCCTTCCCATCCCCCTCCTTGCCATCACCCCCCCTCTCACCCTGCTCAACCTCAGCACCCTTCCAATCCGCCGCCTCAGGCTCAGGCACCGGATCACCCTGCGCGGGCTCCCGCACGACCTCCCCCGTCGACGACCCAGCAACGCGCCAGACGACCTCGAGACTGTCCAGCGCCCTGGACCCCTTCCTGCTGGTGCCCTTGATGCCGTCCATGGCCTCCCACTCGATGGAGAAGACGCCGCTGTCATCGGGTTTCCCGCCACTCTGCTCCTTCTCCGGCCCACCACCCTCAAAGTAGGCGTTGAACCAGACGTGTCCGACGGCCGTGGTGACGGTGAGACCCATGCCCTTGCGGGTGCGGTTGCGTCGCTCGACCGAGATGTTGACGTCGCTGTTGGGGACAGGGATGGGCGTCCTGGGTCGGAAGACGACCGACTTGCCGCCTGGCTCCTCGTCTGTGACGAAGGACGACGCCGACGATGACGGCTGCTCGCCGCCGGACTCGGGCGTCCTGCTCCCGTCTCCTGTAGCCGACGATGTGCCGCCGCTCCCGCTCTTGAATTTGCCCGCCGTAGACGCCATCTTGATGAGCTTCGTAGACTGCTTCCTAAACAGATCCATCTTGTTCGTGATGTTGGGCGCGCTTTCTGCGCTGCCCTCGCTGTCGCCGGGCCTCTTCTTGTCGTCGTTGGCCGCCTCCGCCAGGTCTGCCTGCGGCGGCGCCTTGGCGGCAGGATACCCGGCCAGGTCCCATACGATGTCTGCCAGGCCGCCGCCGTCCGGGGGGTCGCCGTGGACAATGTGCCGCTCGCTGCGGTCAAATGTGTGCAGGCTGGCGATGCGCTTGCCCTCATCCTCGAACCCCTCTACGTCGAGTCGCACGCCGTTGCGCAGCCCCACGACGCGCACCTCGACAATCTCAATCGGTCGGTCCACGTACCGCTTGCCGCCACGGGTCCACCGATCCACGTAGCTCACCCACCGCAGCTGCGAGGGGATGGTGACGCCCGCGCCAAACTGCGGACGCATGCGACGCTGCGTGAAGCGTTGCAGGGCGTCCTCCGCCGTCCACCCCTCTTCGGCAATCAGGTAGCTGCAGCTCACTGTCCCGCTACGGCCTTTACCAGCCTTGCAGTGGACAACGGCCACTCGTTTGTTTTTGCCGTCTTGTGACACAGCGTTGTCCTTAATGTCTGCGCCTTCCTTGCCGTCCTTGGCATCTGTAGTCTTTGCGTCGACAGCGCTGGCGGCTGAGCCCCCGACGTCCCCCTCAACATGCAACTCCCCACCCTTCAGCCAATTCCTCATACTAGCCATCATCATAGGCACCAGCCTGAACGGCGGAGGATGATGATCCGGAAAGGGGTAGTGCCTGACCCTCCCATACACCGACTCATCGGGATACCCTGTACCCTCTGCGCGAAACTCCCATATCGCCCAATCCGTTCCGTGCTGCGAGTCGAGGAAGTTGACGAGCTGCTGTAGGGGGTTGCGGTATGCGAGTTGTGGGTAGGCCTGAGAAGGACCGGAGCTGTTTTAATGTCAGTCATACAATAAACAAACCCAACCCGACAAACAATATAAAGACAAAACAGGATGCGAAAAAGAATAAAAAAAAACTCACGTAACTATGATATTATCGGTCACATAGCATAGATCCAAATCAGCTTCAGGATGATGCGCCCTTGGACCAGCGACAATCTGCCGCAAAAGAGATGCCATGACTGTGCAACTCAGAGTTGCTTTATCTTGCGTGTCCCAACTTATGTGTGTGTCCGTATTATTATATGCCGAAAATGTTTCGCCCGTCGGTGTCGTTTACTGTTTCTGTTTCGGTGTGGACAAGGTACGGGTAGTAGTTCCAAGAAGAAGAGGAAAGGAAAAGAGAGGATCCGTGGAGAAGGGAAAGGATGATCAATGGCAGGTGGCGTCACTGGTCGGTCCACATCCACATGCTCCTGCTCCTTCTCTGTCCATCTACCCTGTAAATCCAAGAGACGCCAGACCCTCCCAACTAAACAGGATGAATCGATCCTGCAGATTACAGGCGCCGCAAAGCATGGAAAATCAAGTTTCTCTTGGGGAATGAAAAAAACAAAAAAAAACAATCTATTCTACTCGTCGTACTACTAGTTTAACCCCTTTCATCCAACCTTGAGTAACCAACCTAATTGCACACTGCAGCTCTCTCAGCTCCCTCTCATCTGTTGTGTACTCCATACTAACTCGTACAAGACGTCATCGCGGGGCTCCCCGCTAGCTTCATCCAAGCGCGACGACTCCAGTCTGGTGCTAACAACTAGACTCCCGAGGTTTCTTACCATAGCTACTCCTACTACCACTACCACTACCACCGCTACTTAATATTACTAGTAGACAGCACTGACCTTATAAAAAACGTCAACGTCATACTTGCTACCCTCCACGAAGCCCCCATCAACATATTCAGACGCATGCATACAGGACACAAAAAGACACATAGAGTAACGAAAAATTAATTCCTCTCCCCATAGCCCCTTGAACCTTGTAACACCAGGACGTAGTAAAAAAAAAAAAGGAATAACAAAAAAAGAGAACCCAATCGCAATTTTTTCTTTCTCCTCCCCTTCCAAGCAACATCTTCCCCATATTCCTCCCCATCTTTGGTATCCCTCCGCCATCATCTGTTCCAAAAAAGTGATATCATGGTAGTTTTCGCCAATACTTCTGACGTCTAAAAAGCTGTTCCGCCCAGTTGTGGTTCTGTTCGGGGTAGTACATTCTCACCAAAACATACCGGTGAACTTGGGCTGGCTGTACTCGTAGCATGTGATGGTCAACACGTATGCACACACAGATGGGCGCATACACGCACAGCACACCGTTGTCGTGAAAAAAAGTCGTTGTTCTCGTGGAATATTCGCCCCGCGGATTTGTGTGTCATGCCAAACAAACAGAAAGAAGACCTTCTCTTATGAAAAGAGTAGCTAGCGCTTCTTACTGCCTTTTTAAGAGCTCTTCTTGGCAGCACCGCCACCGGTGTACTTGGTGATGTCGGTGACGTCGTGGAACTGCCTGGCGCCATTCTTGACACCGTCCCAGACCTGGCGGGCGGCAGGGGGGGTGCCCTGGGCTCCGACGAGGGAGTCGACGCGGGCGCTAAGCTGCGAGACGGAGCCCTGGACGTGGGAGCTCTGGGAGTGGCGGGCGCGCAGGAAGACGGTGTAGAGGACAATCAGGATCCACGAACGGCGCTGGAAGAGAATGGCAGAGAGCAGGATGCGGCCCCACAGAAGGATCTCGAGAGCCGACACGATGGACATGCTGGCGTCATAGTACTCCTTGACAAAGGCGCCAATCTGGTCGGCGAGAGGGTGCGTCGTCCTGCCCTTGGGCGAGGAGCCGTCGACGGCAGGCGTCGGGGGGTAGATGGCGGGAATCAGGTTGGTGCGCGTGTAGGTGGCGACGTGGAAGACGGAGTAGACGCTGTACGGGAGGAGGGCGAGGGGGTACTGGGGGGAGGAGAGCCAGACCAGGGAGAGGACTATACATCCACGCGGTTAGTCTTTTGTTTATTTCTTCCTTCCCTCTTCCTTTCTTTCGTTCTCTTCAGACTTCCAGATCAGGGTCCCAGATAAGAGGGGTAACGTACGAAGGTATTGGACATTCTCATCCGAGAGGAGGCTGAGAGCGCTGGGGGTACCCCTGGAGCCCGATTTGGCACGAGCGCGCTGCGTCTTGTAGACGACGATGCCGTAGGTAAAGGTGGCAGCGACGAACGAGGTGCGGTAGCAGAACTGGGCCATGCCACCATAGTAGTTCATGCGAATCCACGAGAAGAAGTAGCGAATCGTGGTGAGGATAAGGGTAAGGTGACTATTATCGAGATCGGGTCAGTACATCTGCACTCTCCTTCTCTTTGTCCTTTCTCTCTCAAGCGGTGGGGGGTTGCTATCTCGGTGGAGGAACAAGAGAGTCATCGTCGCATGATAAGTGTGGAGGAAACATACCCAGCGAACCAAGCAACTGTAACAAAGCACACAAAAAGTCAGCATACTATTTCAACAAATGAACCAAACTAAGCGCAACTCTTTCATCCTCCCCCTTCCATCTCGTGATGGTTGAGTTGTGCGATCAAGAATTGCGTAGAGCCAAGAGAAAAAAGCTGGCTAGGAAAAATAGAGACCACGTACACTGCAGGGTTTTGGCCAGAGTGAGCAACCGCTCCTGCAGCGGCAGACTGGGGTTAGGCGCAGGAGCCATGATTTAAAGCAGGCGTGGACAGAATAACTGAAGAAGAAGTTGAGAAAGAAAAAAAGATGTAACAACGCAAAATGTACGTTGTGGCTGGCTTGAAAACGAGGTCGACGATGATGAGTTGTCGGGCTGGGGCTTTTTTTTGGCGGCGGAGAGAGAGGGAGGGAGAGGGAGAGAGAGAAGAAGGTGGGAAAGAAGGAAAGAGGTTGGAGAGTGAGGAGGAATATGACCGAATGTGTAGGAAAGGCGGAGCGGAGGTGTTTAGCGCGGGAACATTTAGGTCATCACCACTGTAGTTTACTGCTCTTCCTGGGTGGTTATAGTGGTAGCTGCAGCTAACCATCGCTGTAATATGCTCCCGCCCTGCCGTAAGCAACTCCAGGTCCATCCATGGCATGGCCCGAGAGGCGCAGGGCAGCTAATACAGGTAGAATGGAGCTGGAGGGCTCTTTCACAGGTATGCATGCATAGGCTATAGCTGTGTTCAGTGCGTCACCATTCCCAGACCCACTTCTTCTCTTGAGCTGAACTCATGTTTGCTAGTGCATATTTCCTTCTGTTGGCGGGTAGTAATAACCATGGTACGTCATGTTTCTTTGATCAGGATACGAATCATGTGCTCTTATACCTAATGTCAACACTCTACTGCTTATAATCGTCATACTACTGTTACTACTACTGCTGCTGCTGCTGGTACTTCGTGGTCATCGTACATGCCCATGTGGTCCTTAACATCTAGGGTCCTGTGCGCAGTTCAGACCCTATCAACCCCGCTACTCCATTAACCCCACCATCATCACTAGCATCACCTCTCTATCTCATCACCCACCAACACCACTACTATCAACACCAACACCAACACCGCCATCATCGCCACCATCCAGAGAAACACCACGACAAAATGCTCAAAAAATCCTCATCATCCCGCCAACTCTCCTCCGCCCCAAGCGCCATCCTATCACACATCCTACCCCCCTCCCTAACACCAACCTCGGACTCGTCCCTCCCCCTCCCGCGCCTCATAGTCTTCGACCTAGACTACACCCTCTGGCCCTTCTGGGTAGACACCCACGTCACCCCTCCCCTGAAGCCCAACTCGACCCATTCCGCCGCCACCGATCGATACGGAGAAGATTATACATTTTACAGTGACGTCCCGAGCATTCTACAAGCTCTTCCTCAACTTTCCTCATCTCCTTCCACCTCGAACGATAATGCCAACTCTCCCAAAATAAAACTCGCCATAGCATCAAGGACGTGCGCACCTAGTCTGGCTCGAGAACTCCTCAAGATGCTGCATCTTCAACCTCTTGCTGCTCTGGCGCGTACTCAGACGGAAGGGTCCATGACCGGTGGTGGTGGTAGTGGCAGCGCTGGAGGAAACAACAAAGACAAAGACGAGAAACCTAGAAAAGCAATGGATGCTTTTGAGGGTGGGTTGGAAATCTATCCCAGTAGCAAGATCCGTCACTTTGAGACGCTGCATAGACGAACGGGCATCCCATATGAGCAGATGCTCTTCTTTGACGACGAGGCTCGTAACAGGGATACAGAGTCGCTCGGCGTCACCATGTGGCTTGTCCGTGATGGTGTCTCGTGGCCTGAGATTGAGAAGGGTGTTGCTGAGTGGCGCAAGAGGAGGGGACACAAGGCTGCTTGAACTCGACCTTGCCTCCCATCTCTCACAGACATACAACCAGGATGGAAATCACGGCATTATACATCATATCACCGGCATACTTCTATGAATGACACAGCACATGCAAGAGAAGAATATTATTGAATAGATTCGAAAAGAAAAAAAGACCAATTGGCTCCGTCGCGGGCGACACTAGCCTACAGTCAAAACTTCTATAGATGCATGTATATACCAAACATGTCCTCCTACATTCAATCCACAACTACCTAATAGTAGGAGTATCCCAAAATATTCGATTCCAGAAGTTGCACCTTCAATATTTTCCTCCAACGCGTATGCTTTTTTTGGGTCTTCATGACCAAGGGTCAAGGGGGCTGCCCTCACTCACATGCTGTAGCAAGTGTCATGCCCCCGGGGTATCGTTTTTGTGTGTGTGTGTTTCTATGCTTCTCAACACGGTCCTATGACAGGTCCCCATTGGTTTCATCATTGCTGATTTTGTGGGCTTAAGCCGTTGTGGTCTCGGTGGCGGGAGCGTCCGTCTTGGCGACCACATCGGCCGTCTTCTCGTCAACGGTGAGCTTCTCCATAGCCTTGCCGTTTGTCACGGCGTCACCATTGGCCTCGGCATCGCCGGTGGCCTCAGCACCGCCATTCTCGGCCTTGGCCTCCGTCTCCTCGGCCGGCCAGACCTTGGGCACGGAGCAGATGATCTCGTCCCTCTTCTTTCCATCCTTGGCACCGAAACCCCTGCACACCCTCCTCTTGCCGTCCTCGCTGTCCGACCACAGGAGCGGACCGGTGGGGAAGGACTTGTGGCCATTCTCCCACGAGACGACACCGTCCCAGTTGGGGTCCGTCTTGGGCAGCTCACCCCAGGAGAAGTCGAGCTCGCCGCCGTACTTCTTGGGGATGTTCCGGGGCTCGATGAAGCTCTCGAGGGTGGGCTTGACCTCGGAGGAGCTGAGGACAAAGATCTTGGAGACGGTGATGGGGTCGAACCAGCGCTTGATCCAGCCCCAGACGGTGCTGAAGAACATGGGGGCGCCGATGATGAAGATGCGGTCGAGCGTCTCAGGGTAGTTGGCCGTGGCCAGCTGAGAAGCCGACTGCATGTGCGACTTGAGGTTCCAGAACTGCTTGAGGCCGACGCCCGAGATGTCGACAATGTTGGTGCTCATGGTGATGGGCACGTCTGAGGACTCGCGGTCCTCGAGCTGTGAGCAAAAGGGCATGACGAAGCGCGTCAGGTTCTCGTACAGGGCGAACAGTCGGAGGAGCCCCGACGGCGTCTTGCCGTCCACCTTGGCTTCGGAGAATGTCTTGCCGGAGCCCTGACGCTCGTAGTCGGAGATGGTCTTGGAGTCGAGGGGGCGGACCTCGAAGACGTACAGCGGGATACCGCGACGGTCGCGGCGACCAGTCCACTGGGGGTACTGCAGGAACAAGGGTGTTAGTTAACTTGTGGGTTTCCCCTCCCCCTTTCTTTGATCTTCCAACTCGATGCGGGGTGCATGCATACCAGGCGACGACTCTGCTCATAAGCATCCAAGTCAATGGTGCGGTAGAGGATATCAATATCATGGGCCTTGCGCCAGTCCTCGGTCTCCTTAAACTGGCCATAGGCATCTTCGACGACCCATCGTCGAGCACGCAGGAATCGACTATACACGGCGCGGGGTTATTAGCAACGGGACCAATGCACGGCAGTCCACTGCGGTAAGAAAAAGATAATACATACATGAGGATAGTCTCGTCGTGAGAGGGAGGAGGGCCACTCTTGTAATAGCCCCTCTCCTCGAGGACGGACTTGAAGTCGTCCAGGGCCTTTTGCTGACCGTCTGTCAGATGGCCAAGGTGGCCATGGGGGTAGCTAAAGTCGGCACCGGCGGAATAAGAGGTAGCCGACGTCACACGGGTAGCTTCGGTGCTCATTGTGACGGTACGATGTGATTTTCTCTTCTATAAATTTGGGAGGAGACGGGGATTGACGCGCGAAATTATCGAGAGGTGATGAACGGTCGAGCGTTGTCGGCACTCGAGAGAGGAGAGGGGGGGTCGTGTGGAGGAGGGATTATCCAACTGGCGGAGAAGTGCTGCCCTCGTTGGAGTCGTTGACGGCAACGACGAAATGGAAGATGTGGGGGAGAAAAAAAAAAGTAGCGTGTAACTAGTAAGTTGATGAATCTTGACTTGATCTCAAAGTTTTCAACGTCACAGATTTTCCTCTGACAAAGAGGATAGGGAGAAGAAAAAGAGGTGAGAGAGACAGTAATCAAAGATGGAATTTTATTTGAGTTGCTGACGGAGAGTGAGATAAAAAAAACCAAAACGGTACAACGTAATAAAGAGAAGCGGGACGGTGGGAAAGAGCGAGCGCCAGTCAGTTCTTTCCTTGCTTGATTAATTACCGTCGGGCGGCTGAAAACTCCGGAAGGTCCGGCGCTTCCTTCGCGCCTGCCTGCCTTAACCCAGGGGCCAGAAGGGGGACAGAGGATCAAGTATATAAGTGTTAGTAGAGGATCGATGATATAAAAAGAAGGGGGGGAGGTGGGATAAGGAGATGGATAAAATATATATATAGAAATCTTTGTCGGAATATGTACAATCCATCGGAACCCCGTCCGACATATCCGGCAAAGCATGTGGCATTTGCATCCAAGTGGATGGATGGATTGATACTCGTACCTTGGGGTTATGTACATGACGTGGGGGGGGGGATACTCAAAGGGCGTGACGTCGCCGAAGTATTCCCCGCCCCGCGTATATACGTTTATTCGTAAGCCGAGATCTCACTCCTACCCGCGTAGAATGCGACACAGCAGTGGACTAATCGGGAATAATAGAAACCATGGTTAAATATCAAGATATTTTTTTTAAGCATCGTCGGCCGGTGGCGCAATATTATAGTAAAAGTACGAAACGGGTCCCGGCTACCCGGTTAGGATAACACAGGACGTGAGTTTATCGGGTGGCGCCCCTCATTCACGCCCAGAATAGCCGTACCGAGGTCCAAGAGCTACATACTACTGCTAGTAGCTTGGGTGACCCATCTCCACCACGTCTTATACCCAGAATCCAGATATAAAGCATATCCAACAACCAAAGCCGTTGCACTCTCACAATCTGGGATATACCAACAGCCCATTGTATATCATATAAACGAGGAACCCAATCCCAAAATGTCTCTCAACGAGCTCACAGCCGTCGAGAAAGTCTCCAAGGATGAATTCATCTCGCAATCCTACCCCATCCGCATGGGCAACGCCATGCCCATAGCCTACGGCGGATGCGCCATGGGCGTAGCCCTCCGTTCAGCCCACCAGACCGTGCCCGCCGGCTTCTCCCCCTACAGCGTACTAGGCCACTTCCTCGGCCCAGCCTCGACAGACCAGAAGCTGCGGTGCAAGGTGCACGACCAGCGCACGACGCGCACCTTTGCCACGCGCCGCGTCGAGGTCAGCCAGCAGCTGCCGGACGGCTCATCGCGCAACTGTCTCGAGCTGACGGCCGACTTCCACGTGGCCGAGGCCTCCTTCTCGGACTACAGCGCCCCCTCCTTCGCCGCCTGGCCCTCCCCGCACGACTGCCTCCCCGTCCAGGAGCACCTCGAGTCGCTGAGGGACCGCGGCGTCGTGACAGATGAGGCCGTCCAGGCTGCTCTCGCCACGGGAGGCGGGCGGAAGGGCCAGACCATGGAGCGCAGACCGTGCCCCAACGGCGTGGCGGCGCAGAACCTCTTTGGCGCCGCGAAGCACCTGTCCACCACGCAGGATGACCTGCCCATCACGTCCAAGGCGTCGGCCGACTGGCAGAGGTGCGTGACCGATCTGGAGGGACCTGAGGCGAACTTCGCGGCGGCAATCTTCCTCATGGACGGTGCGCTGTCCTTCACGCCGCTCACGCATGACCACGGGTGGTTCGACGATGTCGCCGCCTGCAGTACCCTTGGCTTTGCGTTTCGGTTGTTCGTGCCGCAGATTGATCTGCACGAGTGGACGCTGCAGGAGAGGCAGACCATTCGTGGTGGGTGGGGGAGGTCGTTTACCGAGGGGAGGCTGAGGAGTGAGAAGGGGGAGTTGTTGGCTTCCATGTCGCAGCAGTGTATTCTTAGACCTCATAAGGGGAAGGGGGTGGAGGCAAAGTCCAAGATATAGATGTTTTTACTTTCTTTTTCTTGTTGGTTCTTCTTTTTCTGCCTCTCTTTTGTTTTCTATTCTCTTCCTGTATCTTACCCCCCCTTCTTTTTTGACCTGAGATGTTAGATGTTCCTATACTGTACTGTATTGGTTGAGAGATGTATCGTGTACAAGACATGTGCACATCTCGGAATAAAGGCGTAGATTCAGAATGTCATCTTGATATTCCCGTTGGACAAGAAGAATGAAGCACGTCATACAAGGCGGAAGGTTGATACAAGGTTGGGAAGTACTATATCAAAAGTATGTAATTATAAAAAAAAAAAAGTGTGTGATTATAAAACAAGAAAACTCCAGCTAGATTTTGCCATTGTAAATGCAATGCCCACCGCTAGTAGTAACATTTTGCCCGTTTGTCCCGTTTATCCAGTCAAAGTATATACAAGTTTGTCAAATTATAGTAAGAGAGAAGTGATCCTCCAAGTATTGCGATATGTAATCCAAAGCAGAATAAGAGAAAAAAAAAACAAAGGGGGAATAAACAGAAAAGAGTATAAAAAGGAAGTGAGGGAGAGAGAGGGGGAAACAAAGAGGGGCAAAGCCTACATGACCAACCACCTCTGTGCTTCAGGCGGTGTAGCACCAGTGTACCCAAGACCTCTAGAAACCTCTATATCATGAATGTACCTAGCCACAATAAACAGCCTAGCGCGATTCCAGCGAATGCGCAAGTCATCGATGATGGTCTCGACGGAGCGAGGGTCGTCGACAAGGAAGGCGAGGGTGTACAGCGGCCATCCACCGAGGTACGACGTGAACCAGGCGTCATCAGCGGCGTGTGCGTGGACGATGCGCATGGCGCGGGCGGCCTGCGGGGCGTCCTTACCCCTAGGGTCGACGGGACGGCAGAGCTTTGTGTCGCCCGACTCGATGCGGTCCAGTAGCAGTGACGATATGAGGGCGTACAGGTGTGATGCGTCGCGGTTGATGAGGGCCGGATCGGACCCCGCAGACGACGAGGAGGAGCATGATTCGCAGGGTGATGCTGACGAGGTGGCACCAGACGAGGATGTGGTGGTCGTAGTGGTGGAGGATGATGATGTCGATGAGGGCGAGGGGGCGGCGGCCGGAGATTCAGGACCGGTGGTGGCGGCCGTGGGCGTGGTGGTGCTCGTCGTGCCCAGACCCATGGCGTCGTACCACCATTCTACCTGGGCGTGGAGACCTTGCATGGCGGTGGCGTCGATGGTGCCCGGGTGGTGAACGCCCTGGCAGATGGTCATGACGAGGCGAAGGAGCTGGACGGGGACGCCGAGGACGGGGCTGTCGAGCATGGTCTCCTCGGGGAAGAAGCTCGAGGCTTGGAGGAGACGCTCGGCGCGCGTCCAGAAGTTGCTGTAGTAGTTGTTCTGGTCCAGGCGGGGGGCCTTGGACGACCAGAAGCCCGTGACGACGATGAAGACCTGGTGCAGGACGCTCTCGAGGATCAGCTTGTCGACTGTGTGCTCGATGGTGGTGCCGCTGTCGAGGAGGCGGGCTGATAGGATGCGCATGGCGGCGTTGACGTGTCGCGGTATGTCGTTGTATGTGCCCAGGGCGAGAGACTGTCATGATGTTAGGATTAAAGCGAACGGGGTAAATTCATCAAAGCAGAGGTCAAGAGCGAACAAAGTGAGGAGTAGAGAATGTGAGGATAAACAAAGAAGAAAAAAGCGAACAAAGTGGGGGGTGAAAACGTACGCCGTGAAGATATAGAAACATGATGGGTGTCAAAACATCGACATCCTCTTGGCCATCGGCCATCAACGGCCCACTAGCCAACTGACGAGACAGTGACCGCACAGCATCAGAGTAATACCGTATAGCCAGCTCCTGCATCTGCGGCCTCGCATCCGTAAAGTGCAGATGCGACGCGGCGCAGGCCAGGACGGAAAAGTACAGAGAGCGGTTGGTGGTCATGGACGAGAGGATGTCAGACAGCCAGTTGTCGCGGAAGCTTCGGTGGGCGCCTGGCAGGACGATGAGGCCGTAGAATGTCTGGGAGAAGTGTGCTGATATGACTGGTTCGAGACCCCTGCGCAGAGAGGAGTGACTCAGACCTGCCTCTGCATAGTGGCATTGCGGTGATTGGGATTGTTGCGATGAGGAGGGGATGATGGCGGGGGGCTTCTCCAGTGATTGGAGGAGTGGTTGTAGGATTTCGCATTCTTCGGGGGAGAGATGATGATGATACTGATGTTGTTGCCGCGGTTGTAGTGCTGTTGATGATGATGAGGACGAGGATGATGATGTTGATGTTGTTGATGCTGGTGCCGGTGGTGCCGGTGCTGGTGCTGGTGCGGTAGTTGTGGTGGTGGCTGTAGAGGTGACGCCATCGCCAACGTTGTTGTTGCTGGTAGTATTGCTGCTTCCTGCCGCCGCACCAGATGTACCGGCAGTATCGTCACCATGCCTGGACTTCCTGTGGGCGCTGAACCTCCTATCGACCAAATCCTCACCAGATGGCCACTGACAAGTCTGACGAGTGGTTGTGCATCCCGTACAGACTGGAAATTTCTCGTCACATTTTTTACGACGTTGACGACCTGTTGGTGTGCGAGTGTGTCGCATGTGTCAGCAAAATGAAGATCAGACAGTGTCACTTTCCCTTTTTTTTTTTTTTTTGGCCCCCAACCTTTGAAGGTAAAGTGTGTTTCATCAGATATTGGATAAAAGGGTAAAATATTCACATGTAAGGCATCCAGTCTTTGTACGAAGTCTCGGACGTCTAGAAGCAGCAGCGGCAGAATCCATGTTGGTGAGTATGTGTGTGTGTGTATGTTTGTGGTGATGTAGCGGTGGAGGGGGAAGGATGAGTGAGAGAAGGAAAGAAAGAGGGGAGAGCGCTCTTTCCTCAGGGTAGAAGAAGAAGAAAAGGATGGTAAGAGGGTAAGAAAGGAAAACAATAGATAGGGTCAAGACAAGACAAGACAAGAAAAAGAAAGGAAAGGGAAAAAAGAAAAGAAAGGCAAGAAAAAAAGACTTTCTGCATTCACTCTACTCTGTTCACTGTTCACAGACTTTCTCTCACCCCGCCACCACTAACTGACACTTTTGGCCTGGGGAAATTCTCGATTTCATTAGTTCCAGGTCTTTTTTTCTTCTTCTTGTACTGACACTGCCACGGCTCAACCTGGACTAGAACCATCTGCGCATATTTTCACTAGTAGCTGTGCTCCGTATTAGCAGCGTACAGAGTACTCGTAGTAGTAGCAGTTTTCGTACTCATAGTTTTGTATCTGTTTGAGAACGTCATTGGCTTTTTTCTTCTCCCTCTTTTCTTTTTTTGATTTGATGTTGTACCCAAGATTTGTACCCAAAATTTGTACCATCTGTTATACAGATCCCCTAGTAGACTATACATTTCATAAACATCCTCTACTCTACCCTCCTCTCCTCCATCTTCTCTCTTCACCCGTTTACTTCAAACTTGTCTGGAATGTTATTCGGTTACTTCCAGACTATGTCTCTCCTTTGCGCGCGCACACGTCTAGAACCTTTTTTCCCCTTCCCTTTCCCTTTCCAGTTCCCTTTGCTTTCTTTTTTTTTTTCGGGGTCTAGCCGTAGTCCACTCCCTCTTCGTTACTTGTCAACAAGGGTGGTTTTTTTTCCCCTCTCTCCCTGTAGTAAGTAATAAGCCTCAAACGTGGTTCAATGACTCGTGATGGTCCTCATGATACCCACTCACCATGGCCTCACAAGCTTCATTACAGCCATTCATGATGGAGGAAATCTCCTATTTTCTTTCCCCGGCAGTAAGACGGGCATTGTTTTATGAGATTTGCAAATCTTCAATGGGTCCGTCACCCCGGTTCAGTCTTCACGCACGCACACACACACACACACACCCCTTGGGTCCCCCTGAAATAAGGCCGACAGCTCATACGCACGCATGCATGTCTACCCGTTCATTCTGTAATTCTGACGTACATAAATGCCCATGTGTTTTGTAGATTGTAGGCTCTGCCATCTTACTCGTCCATTGTTCAACGTACATCCCTCTTGGGGCTCCTACTCGTAGATTCATCCAGCTCCACGGAAGACTCCGTTCGACATCTGTCTGAGCTCGAACATGTCGTGCCACCTGAAAAAGCACATGGGTCTCGTTCAGCTTCCGTCTAACTGGTCGTCTAGACACCATACTCATGCACCCTCTCTACCTGTGAGCCTTGAACCTCTCAATCGACAACCCTTGTATGAGTGTCATTTCCTTCGTGACAATCCATACCCATCAATCTACCCAAAACTTATATTCAATCACCTCATCCAGACACCGCGGACCGCTCGTACACGTACACGTACTCACCAAACCCGTGCTACGTTACATGTTGCATCTTCTTGTTCGGCGAGCCCGAGATGAGAGAGCTAGCATGGCACGTGACCGTTCTTCTCGACAGTCACGTGAAATCTACAGCAGATCACCAACACCACTGACACTGACGTACAAGGTAATATTCCGAGTCTGTACTCCGTATTATCACCCCGTACACAACATGACAATGACCAATATCCAACTCCATGCTTCTGTCCTCTTCTACTTGATCTGTAATCATACACTCGTACCCAAAATAATACAACTCAATCTAGATCAAATCCCTTGAATCCGCCTCCCAAAATAACCTCCATACTAACCCAAGTCACGAGTGTCCCCCCGAAACGGACACCACTCCCCGCAATCGCAGTGGACCACCAAACCACTTTTGCCCCGCAGCGTCACAACCTTTGGTAGTAGCAGCCTCACATTCTCGAGGACCCTTTCCTCCCCTTCTCCCAAACCACCAAGACTCTCATACCATCATCCTTCTTTCTCTTCCCCTCTCACCATGGTCTCCGACACCCCCATCTCCCAGGGTTCACCAGCCCACCTCCTCCCGCCGAGTTGGAAGACCCAGGTAACAGCCTGGCTGGCCGAGGACACACCCTCCTTCGACTACGGCGGCTTCGTGGTAGGCGACGGGATACGCACGGCCACGCTATGGGGTAAATCGGCCGGAGTGATTGCCGGCCGCCCCTTCTTCGATGAGGTCTTCACCCAGTGTGGGTGCGAGGTAGAATGGCACGCGGCCGAGGGATCCGAGGTCGACCTCCTCTCCGAGGAGGGTGGTGCGGCGACGCGAACGGACAAGAAGAAGGTTGCCACCGTGACCGGTCCGGTCAGGGGCATCCTGCTCGGTGAGCGTGTCGCCCTCAACGCCCTGGCGCGCTGCTCCGGTATCGCCACCCGCAGCAGGGAACTCGTTGCGCTCCTCCGCGAGGCGGGGTACCGCGGTACCCTGGCTGGCACGCGCAAGACCACCCCCGGGTTCCGCCTCGTCGAGAAGTACGGCATGCTCGTTGGTGGTGCCGACGCTCACCGCATGGACCTCAGCGCCATGGTCATGCTCAAGGACAATCATGTCTGGAGCAGGGGTAGCATCGCTGAGGCTGTGGCTGCCGCCAAGTCTGTTGCGGGATTCAGCGTCAAGATCGAGGTCGAGGTCCAGTCGGAGAAGGAGGCTGACGAGGCTATCGAGGCTGGTGCTGATGTCGTCATGCTTGACAACTTTGGCTCCCAGGAGGTCAAGACTGCTGCTGCTAGTATCAGGGAGAGGTGGGCTGGCAAGAGGCATTTCCTCCTCGAGGTGTCTGGTGGACTGAGGGCGGACAATGTCGAGCCGTATGTTTGCAATGGTGAGTTTATTTTTATTCTCTATGCATTCTGTCATATTTTGCTTATTTATGACCTTGTCAATCTCTCTCTTCATGACATTGCTAACACCTCTAGATATCGACATCATCTCGACAAGCTCCATCCACCAGGGCGTTCCTCATGTCGACTTTTCCCTCAAGATTGACCACTAAAACAGCAAACAAGAGACATTACAGACATTCCCGAAAGAAGAAAAACATGTAGACCAACGTAATAGACACACACACACACACACACACATCACTCGTGTAATACTAAGCCATCATGTCACTGGTGATTCATATTCCCCCATCTACCATGCACGCCCATGTCACAACAGTCATTTAACATGCAAATACCCCCCCCCCC
>FYEV01001809.1:135903-158654 GCA_900188565.1 Geosmithia flava
GGGGGGGAGAAAGAAAACCTGGTCACTTGGGACTGGGGTCCAATCGGCATGGACCGTGGGTATGAAAATCCTATGCCGCACATCTTTCTGCATTTGCTGCCTGCATCGAGCCTCATGTGGGCATCTGGCATCATTTTGTGGGAGAGTGATGTGATTTGGGATTTCTCTTTGATTTCTTCTCTTTTATACTCTCTTACATCCTTTAACCTTTGATATTACTACTACCCTGGCATTATATCCTACCACCGGTATTGTAGCATTAATGGATGCCATCAATTATGCTCACGTCCAGTGACGACACTAATGGAGAATACAGCCATGGAGGTTATTAACAGCTCCAGTACTCCGTACTCCGTAGAGCGTTGCCATAAACACACGCTGTACGGAGTAGTACCGCGCTACTGGGTCTGGCTGGCACTGGCGCTGTAACTCAGGCACCTTGGGGCACTATTACAGTCTAGACCATATGACTAAGGGATGAACATGAAAGACTAGATGATATCACCAATACCTTTCATCTCACTCACTCAACTCACTCACTCATTCATCCAGTCTCTCACTCAACTACTCATATACTTCTCTCACAAAAAAAAAAAAAAAAAAAACACAAGAATATCATCTGTAATAATACCCGTACTCGTATCTGTACCCATAGTCATACATACATACATACACACCAAGGCTACCATCAATGCTTCCATCATCACCGCCACAACATCAGATCAGTACCGAATTCGATCCCATCCCTGCCCCCTTACCCCTGCCCCTGTTGCCCCACACGGCTCAGCTATTCCCCAAAATGCCCTGTATGTAATAGGGGATCCCTTTTTTAACAGTGGGGAAGGAGCGTCTGTGGCTGCACTTGTCACTTTGGGACTTTTCTCTCTCCCCCCCCACCAACCAACATCATCGACTGCTTCTGTCTTTTTTTTTTTTCAACCTCTCTCCCTTTTTTTCTCTACCCTCTCTTTTTTATTTTATTTTATTGTTTATTATATCATTTTTTATATATATACTTTATCCCCTCTCCTTATCACCAGGTCCACCATATTTGAATGGCGTGCTACCGTCGTCTTTTGGCATAATCTTCTTCTCGTCAACCTTTCAACGTTCGTCTTGATGGCGTGCTAATGCTGCCAAAATACGTTTGATTCACTTCCTCCACCTCCCATTCGACCTTTATCCTGTTCTACGAGTACCGAGTCCGCGTCAATTCCATCCGCCCCTCTCTACAGTCTCACGCCTTGGCTTTTCGGGAGTCGGACCCCCATTTCGTTCAGCCTCCCGTCGTCCTATTCGGCATTTGTGCGCCCCCAACAACGCCAAGTCCACACTTTGTCTACGCGTCGTCCGGTCCGGGTTCCCTCCCCCCCCCTTTCCCTCCCTCCTTGTGAGAGAGAGCCCTGTTTGATTCCCTGCTTCGGGTCCTTGTTTTCCATTGTGTGCGTCGGCAGCCAAGAAAACCTTAAAGACACAAAGGGCGGGGCCGTTAAACGGAGAAAATACAAACTAGTAGGCCCAAGAGACTACGAGTGCAGAGTACAGATACTACGAGTACTAGTACTACTACTATTTGCGGATAGAATTCAGCAAAGATGGTGTACATTGTTCTTCCTCGTGCCCAAGACGCACCAATCTACGAGAGTCACCGGCACAAGCGTGCAGGTACGCGGCATGGAAAGCTGTCTGATGTCATCTCGAGGCCCGCTGCCATCTCCTCTTCTCGGCTCAGGACTCGGGTGGAGGCCGTAGGCGACGACGACGACCATGAGTGGGACGCCAACAATAATGGCGCCGCCACGTCGACTTCCACGACACCGACGGCGTCCTACTCGACTGCCATGTCTATTCCCGGAAAGCATGTCACTCCTGGCCCTGCCCGCGAGTATATGAACGAGCCCATGGACGCCGCTCCTGGAACATCCTCCCGACCTGGCATCTTATCTCCCGAACCCCAGACACCCGGCACCCCAGACAGCACTTCCGCAAGCAAGGCTGCTGCTTCTTCTTCTGCTCCTGCTGCTGCCACCGCCGCCAACACCACCAGCTTCTGGCGTTCCTGGAAAGGCATCGCCACCATGGTCGCCGCTTCTTCACTCGTCCTCGGCCTGGGCCTTGGTCTTGGCCTCGGTCTCGGTCTTCCCAACAACCAGAACAGGGATGCTGACTCTGGAGGTGGTAACAATATTGACAGCACCAAGCCCAACATTGTCTTCATCATGTCCGATGACCAGGACAAGCAGCTCAACTCAATGGACTACCAGAGCGCCATCCAGCGTGAGCTAGTCGCCAAGGGCACCCAGTTCGTCAACCACTACACCAACACCGCTCTCTGCTGCCCGAGCCGCTCCACCATCCTCCGTGGTCAGACTGTTCACAACACCAACTTGACCAATGTCCAGCTCCCTGGGTAAGCTTTAGCTTCTCCCCCGCCTCATCTCTCTCCCCACACACACACATACACATGATTCTCCGTCATTCTCCTTCTCTACTCTCTGTAAACCCCACATCCCATATGCATGCAATACGTACAACACACCTACACACTTACACACCCATACCTACGCCATATGAAGCGCGCACACACAAACACACACGCATACTCACACCCCCTACACACCATTGGGCATAAACCTCCTAACACACGTGCGTCTCTAGTGGCTCCTACAACAAGTGGGTGGCCTCTGGTCAGGATGAAGAGTACATCCCCCACTGGCTCAAGCAGGCCGGCTACAGGAACGAGTACATCGGCAAGATTATGAACGGCTTCGGTACCTCCAACTACAAGACTGTCCCCAAGGGTTGGGACCACAGTGACATGCTGGTACGTTACCTTTACTCCTAAGTACCTGTACTGGTAGTACCACTGCTACATGCAACTTGCCATATTTAGCTTGCTACTCTTAAGCTCTGGTCTGCCTCTACATCCGTCACGTCATATCTGACTAACGCTTCTGGGTTTAGCTCGAGCCTTACATTGATGACTTCAACACTCCCGTCTTCTCGGCCAACGGTGAGGACCCCGAGTACTTCGAAGGGTTCCACCAGACGGATGTTATCCGCATCAAGGCGTACGTATACACTTCTCTTTTTCCTTCTGCCCCGGCCCTTTTTTTTTTTTTTTTCAACTTTAGTGGAAGAGGGGGCCTTGGAGACCTTACCGTGAGGGTTTACAGTTGAACTAACATGATATAGCCTCAACCGTCTGGATGCCCTCGCCGCCCAGGAGAAGCCCTTCTCCCTCTTCATCTCCCCCTTTGCCCCCCACATTGGCAGCATTGGACAGAAGGCTCAGAGCCGTCCCATCCCCTGCAAGAGGCACAACCAGCTGTTCTCCGACGTCAAGGTCCCGCGTAACCCCAACTTCAACCCCGATGACCAGTACCAGCAGACCAAGGGAGGATGGCTGGGCTTCCTGCCCAAGATGACCGAATCTGTCATCAACTTTGCCGACTTCGCCTACCGTTCCCGTCTGAGGGCCATCCAGTCCATTGATGAGATTGTCGAGGACGTCATCGCTAAGCTCGAGGAGAAGGATCTTCTGAACAACACCTACGTCATCTACACGTCGGACAATGGCTACCACGTCGGTCAGCACCGCATGCCCGCCGGAAAGTCGCTCTTCTTCTCCGAGGACACCAACCTCCCCTTTGTGGTGCGCGGTCCCAATGTGCCCCAGAATGTGACGTCCAAGGTCCCCGGTCTGCACCTGGACTTGGCCCCCACCTTCCTGGAGATTGCCGGTCTGGACGAGTCCAAGTGGCCCGAGTTCTTTGACGGCCGCAGCCTGCTGAACCAGTGGCACAACCCCGAGACGAGCAACGGCGACGGCTCTGGCAAGGGTAACGGCAAGGAGAGCATCAACGTCGAGTACTGGGGTATGGCCGGCATTGAGGCCCCCAGCGGCGGCAGTCTGGGCTCTCCCTTCCTCAACACTACGTACAAGACCATCCGCACTCTGGGTGAGGACCAGAGCTGGCTGTACACCAAGTGGTGCAACGGTGACGCTGAGCTGTACAACACGGCCGACGACCCGTACGAGCTGACCAACCTGCTCCCCGCTGGCAACCACAAGCGCATCGAGGACCGCCTCAACGCTCTGCTCATGGTGACCAAGTCGTGCGAGCAAGGGTCCTGCCGCGACCCCTGGGGCCTCCTCAACCCGCCCGACGGTGCCCGTCTCACCACGCTGGCCCAGGCTCTCGACAGTTCCTACGACAAGTTCTTTGCCAACTTTGAGCGTGTCTCCTTCAACCAGTGCCTCGCCTTCCAGGTCGCCGACAACGAGGGCCCCTACTACCCCGAGATTACGGATGAGAACACGGGTCTCGGTCGCGCCTACCGCAAGCCCACATCGGGTCTGTCGTACAAGTTTGGTACCAGGAAGATTACTGCCGACGGTCTCCACGGCACAGCTGCCCAGCGTCATTCGTCGTACGACGAGCTCACTTCGAATGCTCGCAAGCTGACTGCCGACGAGATTGACACGAGCTAAACGTACAGCGTTTTGTTTTGGAAATTTGTTTGTTTTGGTTGTCGATTTTTGAATTTATAGTCATGTTTCATACCATTTTGCCATTTGGCACTCGCATATAATGACCATCTACTTTTGATCTTCTTTTTTTGCATAACATAATCCTCTTTGGGAGGGTTTTATTGGATTGCTGTTGTCAAAAAACATGGCGTGCACTATATATACTATATGTATCACGAAAAGTTATCGCGCATTCCCAGTTTCCCGCTTGTAATACTATGTGACCCAAACACCCTTAGGCCTTGGTAGCAGTACTACCCAAAGAATTAATCTCGGCAATGATGGCATCACCAAGAGTAGCAGTAGTACCCTTTCCTCCCACATCGGGGGTGACAACAGCAGGGTTAGCAGCACCGAGGACATTCTCGATAGCCTTGAGAATGAGATCGGCAGCACCAGTGTGACCAAAGTGCTGCAGCAGCATCTGACCAGCCCAGATCATACCGACAGGGTTAGCCAGGTTCTTGCCGACGATATCCGGGGCACTCCCGTGAACGGGCTCGAATAGACTGGGGAACTCCCCAGTGGGGTTGATATTCGCCGAGGGGGCAATACCGATAGTGCCGGCACAAGCAGGGCCAAGGTCAGACAAGATGTCTCCAAAGAGGTTACTCCCGACGACGACGTCGAAGATCTGAGGTCTCTGGACGAAATGCGCCGTCAGGATATCGATGTGGTACTTGTCCAGATGAACATCAGGGTACTCCTTGGCCATCTCGGCGACCCTCTCATCCCAGTAGGGCATAGTGATACTGATGCCATTCGACTTGGTAGCGCTGGTGAGCCTCTTGCGGGGTCTGCTGCGGGCCATGTCAAATGCGTAACGGAGCACCCTGTCGATGCCCGTGCGCGTCATGACAGTCTCCTGGACGACGGTCTCCCTCTCCGTGCCGCCGAAGATGCGCCCACCGATGCTGCTGTACTCGCCCTCGGTGTTCTCCCTGACGATCCAGAAGTCTATGTCCCCCGGTGCGCGGTTGGCCAGGGGGCTGGGCACGCCGGGGATGAGCCGCGAGGGGCGGAGGTTGATGTACTGGTCGAACTCGCGGCGGAACTTCAGCAGGGATCCCCACAGGGATACGTCGTCGGGCACCTCGGACGGCATGCCTACTGCTCCGAAGAAGATGGCGTCGAAGCCGGACAGCTGGGCTTTCCAGTCGGCGGGGAGCATGGTGCCGTGGGCGGCGTAGTAGGCGCATGAGGAGAATGTGAAGTGCTCGAAGTGGAGGGGGATGGAGAATGCTGAGGCGGCGGCTTGGAGGGCTTGGATGCCGTGGGGCATGACTTCTTGGCCTATGCCGTCGCCTGGGATGACTGCTATACGGAGGGGAGGCATGGTGGTGGTGTGGGGGGAGGGGGTGTTTGGTTCAAGGAAGGGTCTTAATGATGATGATGATGATGGGTAAAGAATGGTGGTTTTAATATGGAAAAAGGTATGATAATGATTGTAGGAAATGTAAAACTTAAAGGATAGTGGTTGACTTATACGATTCCGTGTGCGGAGAAATCATTGTGCGCTAGCGTAGACGGTCAAATCATACCCCGACATGTCGAGCGGGGATGGAGGTGACAGTAGGAAGTGGGACAAATTCAAGTCCGAAGGGAGTAGTCCGGGACCGGGAGTGGCACATGTTCAATTCATCTCGTAAAAGACTAGAATAGGATGGAATGAATAAAGAGAATAGATAAACAGAAAACAAAGAGATGAGGTGAACAAAAACCCTCACAGCCTACCACTACCCCTCTCCAACGTCCTCTGCTCGGGAACAACACTGAGCAAAGACTCCCCGCACACACCCCTCCTAGCATTCTCCATAGCCCAAGCCTCCATCTTGCCGAGCGTCTCGGTAGTATGCGTCCCCATATGTGGCACGAGGAGAGCCCTCTTGTTGGCCACGAGACGCTCATTCACCCTAGGTTCATCCTCGTAGACGTCGAGTCCGACAGCAGCCACATGGCCATCATCCAGTGCCGAGGCGAGAGCCTCCTCGTCGACCACGGCCCCACGAGCCGTGTTGACCACCACCACGCCCCTCTTCATCTTGCTCAGCTCCGTCTTGCCGATGAGATGTCTCGTCCCCTGTGACAGGGGCACATGCAGTGATATGATGTCGCTCGAGCGGAGGAGCTGGTCCATAGACACGTATTCTGCGCCGTCTGCCTCCTCCGGAGGGGACAAGGGGTTCCGGTTATGGTAGATTACTCGCAGGCCAAATGGCAAGGCGCGACGCTGGACGGCGCGTCCGATGCGGCCCATGCCTAGGATGCCTAGGGTCTTGTTCTGCGGGTCGTGGCCGAGGGATAGGCCCGATTTGAAGGACCCTAGACGGAGGCTTGTCAGGGATGGGTTGAGCTGTCGGATCGCGCCGAGGATGAGGAAGATGGCTAGGTCGGCGGTTGAGTCGGTTACTGGGTCTGGCGCGTTGGTCACGAGGATGTTGCGCGCTGTGCAGGCTGAGATGTCGATTTGGTCGTAGCCTGCGCCGTTGTGGCATATGTAGCGGAGGGAGGGGGGGAGGTGGTCTATTAGCTCTTTGTCGAATTGAGGGGTTACCTGGGTTGTTAGTTCTGTGCGTGTGTGCATAGTTATATATCTTTCTGTCTGTCTCTTGCTCTCTCTGTGCGTGTGTGTATATGCTTGTTGATATTACGATTGGAAAGGAGAGTCAAAGGGAGAGTAAGGAAGAAAGAGTAGAAAAGAAAAGAAAAACATACTGCTTCCCTTGAAGAAGTACGGTATATAGCTTGAATGTCGGAATACTTGGTCTTGAAATCGGCGAATAGCTCGGCTCGGGATTTGCTGGTGACTACCTCGGGGGCGGAGACGGAGTGTAGAGCCTCGTAGGCAGAGAGGGCGTGCCGGACGGGGCTGAAGAAGAGGATGCGCGGTTTCATGGTGGCAGTAGTAGCGGTAAAGGAATATAGAGGTCTGTGTATTGTGTGTATATGTCAAATGTGAATTTCAATGTAAGCAAATAAAAACGTCAACTTGACTCGTGAAATGTAAGTATATGTATATATACTCTGTACTCCGTACGCACTTACATGACGGAGTAGTCCGGACTCGGAGCTACCCGTTTAACCTGCGCGTGGCACGTGTCGGGCGTTTGACACAACTTAATACTTACGTTACGTGTACCTGCCATGGCGTTATATTAGCAAAGAGCTTAATGATCTCAGGCGCACTAGATAGTAAAGCCAATTATAACTGTATACTCATACAAATACGGCATCCTCGTATAATTGTTCACCATTGAAGTTGATAATACGAGGCTTGTGCTCTGCTCGGGCTGAAGCAAGCGTACCTTCCTAATTCGTCACACCAGTTGTACAAGTACGCCACACGTAATCAAACAAATCGGCAAAAATCCATTCGTCAGACGCCCTCAGCCACACCACAAATCCCCCGTACCCGTACAACGCTGTGGCTGATGTAAACTAGTGGCACCATCGACCAGGGTCTTGATCTCGTCGCCCCCGCAACCACGACAACACAGTCCCCCGTCAGCGTTGTCTCTTGTCCCCTCCCCCCCCCGGGAGCTTTTGGGAGAAACGAACACTTTGGGCTTGCTGCCATTTTTGGTTCCCATTTTGCATCATACTTTTGGTTGTAGATTGTTCCTCTTCTCCCCCCGGGACATCAACAGCAACATCACCAAAAAAACAACCTTCAACTACATATCATGTGTGGCTAATAGCTACCTGATTGGAAGCTTCCCCCACACCGACAAGCTATTCATCAAGCATACCAGTCAGCCTTGGGGATACACACACCGCCGTCCACAAACGTTGGGCATCTGCGACAAAATACTGCATTCCTCACGATCCCACTACGGGCCGCACGCCACTTTTTTCCCTTTCCATTCTTCTGTTAACTAGTACTACTACTCGATATATCACGGTGTATTACCAGAATCCTACGTTCTGAACGTCACATTTCCGCGATCGAGGCGGCGACGTCGCCGTCATGGCGCCGACTCCAGACGACCTCTCGTCGGCAGGGTCCACGTCCTATGACTCGGAGACCATGACCGTCGGGGATGGAACCTGGGACTTTTCCAAGAATACCTTTTTACTACCCAACCTCGAGGGCGTCAACTTTGAGACTATGCGCTACAATGGTGGGTGGTTCAACCAAGAGATCACTGGTATCACTATGATCATGGCTAACAAGCACAATTACAGGCATGGGCAATCGCTTCTCTACACTCACCCAATATCACAAGATTATCCTCGGCCATGCCATCCTGGCCGCCATCGTCTTCCTCCTCCTCGCCCCGGGGGCCATCATGGTCCTCCGCTTCTACACCGGCCGACCCGGCTATGCCCTCCGATACCACGCACGCATCCAGATCGTTGGGCTCATCCTGCTCACGGCCGCCTTCATCCTCGGAAATATTGCTGTCGGCCCCGCCCGCAGCCTGACCAACCCTCACCACGGCATCGGAGTCGCCCTGTACGTCCTATACATTGTGCAGTTCTTCGCCAGCCGCTTCATCTTCCGCATCCAAAAGGCCCACTCGCTGCGTGTCACGCTGCACCAGTGGATCGGTCGCGGCACTGCCCTGCTGGGTATGGCCCAGGTCCCTCTCGGTCTCACTTTGTACGGCTGTCGCCAGTGGCTCTTCATCGTGTACGCCGTGTGGATGGCCTTGCTCGTCGTCGTATACTTCATTCTCGACTTCCGCGCCGGCACCCGTCGTGAGCTGCTCCTGTCAGGTCGGGGTCGCTCCGAAGCTGGCCACACTCGTGTCTCCGACTCAGAGTATTTCTCTGACAGGCCCCCGCATGAGAAGAGCAGCAGGTGGAAGTGGCTGGGTCCCCTGGCTGCCGGCGGCGCTGCGTGGATGTTCCTCCGCGGCGGACGCAAGAACAAGGACAGGGACGCCGACTCGTCGAGCTACCGCAGCCACTCGCCCTCGTACCGCAGCCGCACCGACCGCCGCGGCTCGCCCAGCTACTACGATTCGGAGAAGTACACGGAAATGTCCACGTCGCGCAGGGAGAAGGACGGCGGCGGCGGCGGCATGATGAAGATGCTTGGCGGCGCCGCTGCTGCCTTTGGTGCCGGAAAGCTATTCTCCAACTACATGGACCGTCGGAATCGTGGTCGCGACGATGAGGAGTACTCGGCCGTATCGACTGAGACGCCTCGCCGCAACCGCTCTGGCCGTTCTGCCGGACAGAGCATGCTCACCAGCGACTACGACTCTGAGCTGACGGGTGTGCGCGGTGACCCCACGAGGACGTCGCTCCTCTCTGAGTCTCTCCCACCCTCGGCCATGGCCGGGGCCATCAGCGCCGCTACTCCCAGGCCAAAGGCGTCTCGCCCGCCGCCAGCCCGCTTCAACCGTGGCCGACGCAGCAGCTTCGAGGACTCAGAGTACGAATCATACATCAGCCCATCCCGCCGTCCGGTGGATGACTACGACGACGAGAGCAGCCGCCACCACACCGGCACCAAGGCCGCAGGTGGCGTGCTCGGCGACATAGGACTCGGTTGGCTCGGCAAGAAATGGATGGACAGACGCGCCAAGAAGGACGAGGAGAGACGTCTCCAGGAGGAGGAGGACATGCGTTCTGGTGTCTCTGGCTCACGCTTCACAGGTGACGGGTACCCGTCCCCGACGCGGCGTCCATCCAAGCGCCCGAGCGGCAGGCCCACCTCTTCACGACCAACTCAAAGCGCACACACTGACATTACCGAATCATCTTACCTGGACAACGAGACGGCAGACCCCAGCTATGTCGGGCCCCCACCCACGGGACCGGTTCCCCTACCAGGTGGACGACGCGATCGATCGCGCTCGAGACGCCGACACGAACCCCTGTCCATGCCCGCCATGCCCCCTGATCCCGACCTGCAATCCGACATGGGAAGCTCGTACGTGACAGACGCGCGTCCGCAGAGACGCGGGTCATCAAAGCGACGCAGGGCAGGCGAGAGGGCTACGGCAGAGGCAGCGGCGCGAGCGTCAGAGCTGGCGGCCGACCAGGAGCGCGAGAGGGAACGCTTCGGCTCGCCGCACAGCAGCCACCCCCTCAGCGTGAAGCTCAAGATGCACGACGACCGGGACAGGAACGTGACGCTTCGGCGCCTGACGGACGAGGAGGCACGCGCCGCCCGTGGACCCCGTGGCCGTAGCCGCGCCGACTCGGACGGCAGCATCTCGGACATGAACTCTCCCAGCTACGGACGCAGCCGGTACAGACGACAGGCCTCTAGGGCAGGTAGTCGACAGACGTCGCGCCCCGGAAGCAGACAGACATCGAGGGCCGACAGCCGTCGACGCTCCGAGATGGCACCGCCCGAGAGCAGGGTGGAGAGCAGGCCCCCGAGCAGCAGGCCACCCAGCACCAGGATGCAGCGCAGCGAACATTCAGATGACGATGACGACGATGAAGACGACGAGGGCCAGCAGTCAACCATTGGACCCTTGTCGCCGCCGAACCCCGCATTCGCCAAGCCCGGCAGCGCTGGTCGTCGAGCAGGCGGCAAAGACTCGGCGTACTACTCTGGCGGACCTGTTCCGCCAGCAGGATCAGCAGGACCGTCGGCACCGCTCGCCCCTCCATCTTCGGGTGCAGCTGGCCCCGATCAGACCGTGTCTAGTCTCGCTAGTCATGACGACAGTCACGGGACGTGGAGCCAGATGACGCCCTCGCCTGGTGGTGATGGCGGTGACAAGGGACCGCCTGGGTCGGCGGCGGATAATAGGAGGAGGAGGAGGTTTGAGAGGAGGAGGGCGAGCAGCAGTCGACCTACTACTGCTGATGAGATGTTTGACTAGGTTTACTGGTCTTAACGTACCCTCCCTTTTTGTTTCTCGTCTTTACCTCTTTTCTCTCTTCTTCTTTTTTTCTTTTGAAGTTTTTTCTTCTTCCGTCGTTTACCTCTCCTTTGTTCTTCATCTGTTCATGCTACCTTGGTGTCGCACGGTTGGGCGTTTGTTTTTTCTTTTAGAAGCATCTTTTTCTTATTGTTGTTTTGTGTTTACTATGATGATAGCGGGTTTTATTTGTTCTAGACAATGACCCACATGAGTTTTTTGTTATGTTTGAAGGATATGGAAAAATGAAGTGTCATAGTAGAATGGACATGTTGATTGATTAGTAGTAGTGCTACTATTGATGAGGATATTTTGTATGTTTATAATAATGAATTCGCGTTCACTACAACCAGGACCAACTAAACGAAAGTGAATAAAATGAAATCAAATAGCTTCATGAACAAGGAGAAAGATCCAGTGAATGGTATAGATGAAAAATAAACTGAAAGACTCGTGTAGCATTAAAAGATAAAGTATTGTGATGGCGTCTGTCAGAATCGTAGTCCAAAATACATCTACCGGGTAACTCATCCAACACCGAACCTCGGCAGACAGCTCTCAGCCGAAAGCTCGGAATGGAGCCGCACCGTCATTCCCCCCATCTCCACACGTGAATGTCCCCAGAACCCCAATTGCCCCCCCCCAATCTCTCTTTACCGACAACGAACAAGACCATTCTTCCCCGACAAACCGGAAACTCGAAACGAAACTCTAACAATCGATACGACCTGGGGATAAAAAACGACATAAAAACATAGCTCTCTCCCCTACTCGACACTCTCCCGACCTCCTCCCCCAACATGGCTATCCCAAGCGCACCGTCGCATCGGGCGGCGGCGGCGCGGAGGAGACGTCGTCGTCGTCGTCAGGATAAACCTCCCGTGTCTGTACGACTTGTGTTGGATGATCAGATAAGGGGTGATGTTGGTGTTGTATCGGAGGATTTGTTCCAGGAACTGTTTCCTCATCGTGAGTTCCCCGTTCCGTGATGTGATGGAGGAGAAGATAAGGATGACCAAGAAGACGAAGACTGTGAGGAGGAGGAGAAGGATCAAAGAAGAAGAGCATGATTGTGCAAAAGATAATTGAAGACTGACAGGCTTGGGAAACTGCAGACGACGCGATAGAAGGAGACATTGTTCACGTGGCAATTGCACCATGGACACCGAACGCGACACCGTCAGACTCACCCTGGTCCATTGTGCCCGTCAGCCGATCGACGACGGGCGGGACAAGCAAGATGTACTTCTCGCCCTCGTCGGCGAGTCTGCAGCGGTTCGCCGTGGCGCTGCAGCGCCTCGCGCCGTCCAAGCTCGCCGGCCACAGGAGCGGCATCGACATCCTCGCCCTCGACGCGGCCCCGCTGGCCCTGGACACGGTGTACGTCAACCTGGACGGGGAGCTTGCGGAGCGTCTTGCCGCGGGCGAGGGCACCTTCTTCAGGGAGCACCCCAGCACGACGACCAGGGCCAACGGCACGGCGACCACGCCGGACGAGAAGCTCGCCGCGGCGCTGAGGTACGCCCTGGGCAGCCTGGACGTCGTCCACGCAGAGGACCTGTTCCCGCTGCCGCTGCCGCCCCACCCCGTCACGCACATGCCCACCGCGCCCGGCAAGATTGCCCTGTGCGAGCCGGTGGCGCAGGGCGTGCTCGTGGACGCGACCAAGATCATCGTGATGCGGGGGCGGGGGCGAGGCGTCGGCGGCAGGCAACGCGCGAGGCTGGCCGCGGCCCCGCCGTCCATCGCCGACAGCAGCCGCAACGGGTCGCGCGACGACGACGAGACGACGGACCAGTTCTTCTCGGCGGCAGAGGAGCGCAACAGGTCTGAGGCGCCCAGCGCATCAGAGGTCGACACGGCCACTGAAACCGAGACCGATCTGTCCGAGCTGGACGGCCACGACCTCGACGATGACGAGATATCCGACGACGATTCGCTGGACGGCATCATCTCCCTGCAAGCACCCACGCTGCCCGCCTCGGCCGCCAGCGGCGTGTCCACCATGCAGCCCGGGTCGCCCATGACGGTTGGCACCATCCGCGGCCGCAGGACCAACGGCATCGCCACCCCGGGCTCCGTCTTCTCCAACATGACCTCCGCCACCGCCAGACCCGACAGGCCGCGTGGCAGGCTCTTCCGCGCCCAGGGCCTCATGGCCTCTATGCCCACCGACCTGCTGCACCCGCGCCCAGCCCCCGAGGATGACGACGAGGCCCGCGTTTACGTGCATGTGTCTTCCCTTCCTAAAATTGGCTGCTTCTCCGGAGATTGGGTGCGCATCGAGTCGGCTCCCGAGCCGCCTTCCAACGGCTTCGGCGCCTTTGGCCTGGGTAGCTTCGCTCGCCTCGACGATGCCGCTGCCAGCGCCGACCCGCCCAACTGGCGACCCGTGCGTGTCTACGGCTTGCCAGAGGGGTACGCGCCCCGCCCTATGACGAGAATTCCCAGCGCCCGCCCAGGGGAGCGCAAGATGTCCTTTTTCGAGTCGCAGGTCGTCCGGCCCGCCAGCCCAACGGCCTACGCGTCGCCCATCATCCTCGCCAACCTTGCCGACGCGGCCTACCTGCGCATATCGCCGCTCAAGAAGGTCTCCTACCAGGGCAGGGGCACACTCCCGCGCTTCACCAGCGCCTCCCGTCCCCCCTACGCGAGGGACATCACCATCCACCACGTGCGCACGCCCATCTCCGCCGAGCGCGCTTACCAGACGGCTGTTTTGGGCGGACTCAAGCGCTTCTTCGCGTCAAAGACACGCCTCGTACGGTCCGGCGACCTGATTGCCGTGCCTGTCGATGCCCAGCTAGGTCGTGCGCTGCAGGAGACGACGGCGTCAGGCCCTGGCGCTGGATCAGAGGTGGATGATATCATGGCTCTGAGTGGCAACGGCCAGACCGCCAGCAACAGCAGCACCGGAAGTCAGGTCGACAGCGTGGCATGGTTCAAGGTCGGCCACATCCAGATCCAGAAGTCCGACGAGGATGAGGACAGCACGGCCGAGAGCTTCTGGGGCTCGGTGGCGTGCATCGACAGCTCGTCGGTGGGCATGCACGGTTCGGGCTTCCAGACGAGCCGTATCCCGGGGACGAGTCACAGCTCCTGGCCGTACTACCTGGGGCTGCGGAAGCCGCCGTCCTCTCGCGGCGATTCCTCATCATCGACGGACGGGGCGGCGCCCCCCGCGGCCCTCCCTCCACCCGAGCACGAGCTGAAGCAGCTCAACTACGTGTCCCCGCTACGGCACCAGCTCCGACAGCTCCTCTCAGCAGCGACGAGCAAGCGGGCCATCGCGCTGGGCATGCCGCCCGTGGCGATCCTGCTGACGTCGACGCACCGCAACATTGGCAAGGCGACGCTGGCGACGGCGGCGTGCGGCGACATGGGGCTGCATACCTTCACGATTGATGCGTACGATATCCTGAGCGAGGGCGCCGGCGGCGGCAGCGGTAGCGACGTGAAGACGGAGGGCTTTCTGCGGACGCGCGCCGAGAGGGCGGCCAGCTGCGGCGCCGACTGCTGCACCCTGCTCATCCGGCACGTCGAGGCCCTGACGGCGGACCGCATCGAGTCGACGTTCAAGGAGATCCTGAGCGACGTGCGCGTCCTGGTTGCCACGACTAACGAGGTGGACAAGGTGCCGGACGGCGTGAGGGCCCTGTTTACGCACGAGCTTGAGATGGGCGCGCCCGACGAGTCGGAGCGTGAGTCCATCCTGCGTGGCATCCTCGACGACCGCGGGCTGCGTCTCGAGCCGACGGTCGACTTCAACGCTATCGCGCTCAAGACGGCCGCCCTTGTAGCAGGCGATCTGGTAGACGTGGTGGACCGGGCGTCGTCAGCGCGGCAGTCGCGTCTCGAGGCCCTGGCATCCGTCTCCCCACTCACAGTGCGCGACGTGCAGGTAGCCGGCGGCCCTACGGCGCGGTGCCTGACGCGGGGCGACCTGGACTCTGCGGTCGAGGCGGCGCGCAAGAATTTCTCCGACTCCATCGGCGCGCCCAAGATCCCCAACGTGTCGTGGGACGACGTGGGCGGCCTGGCCAACGTCAAGGACGCTATCTCGGAGACGATCCAGCTGCCCCTGGAGCGGCCCGAGCTGTTCGCGCGCGGCATGAAGAAGCGCTCGGGCATACTGTTCTACGGCCCGCCGGGCACGGGCAAGACGCTCCTGGCTAAGGCCATAGCGACAGAGTACAGCCTCAACTTCTTCAGCGTCAAGGGCCCCGAGCTGCTGAACATGTACATTGGAGAGTCGGAGGCCAACGTGCGTCGCGTCTTCCAGCGCGCCCGCGACGCCCGACCCTGCGTCGTCTTCTTCGACGAGCTCGACTCTGTCGCTCCCAAGCGTGGTAACCAGGGTGATAGCGGTGGTGTCATGGACCGCATCGTCTCGCAGCTCCTCGCTGAGCTGGACGGCATGTCGTCTGGTGGTGGTGGCGAGGATGGCGACGGTGGCAACGACTCGGGCGGTGTCTTTGTCGTGGGTGCCACGAATAGGCCTGATCTGCTGGACCCGGCTCTCCTTCGTCCTGGTCGCTTCGACAAGATGCTCTACCTTGGCGTGTCGGATACCCACCATAAGCAGCAGACTATTCTCGAAGCACTCACTCGAAAGTATGTTTCTGCCCCCCTCTCTCAACTTCTCTCTCTTTGGCCCCTTTCCTTTTTTATTTGACTGATTGGCTGACCAATACAGATTCACCCTCGACCCATCCCTATCCCTAGCATCCGTCGCCTCCCGTCTACCCCTGACATACACAGGAGCCGACTTCTACGCGCTATGCAGCGACGCCATGCTGAAAGCCGTGACGCGCCAAGCCACATCGGTAGACGCCAAGATCCGCTCTCTATCCTCCGAAGCCAACCCCGAGGCAGCAGTCATGTCGACAGCCTACTTCTTCGATCACCACGCCACGCCTGCCGATCTGGCCGTCGTGGTGACGGAGGAAGACTTTGCCTCGGCTCAGGCCGAGCTGGTTCCCAGTGTTAGCCAGGGCGAGCTAGAGCACTATGAGAAGGTCAGGGCTGCCTTTGAGCATTCTCCTCCTGATGAGAAGAAGGCGATAGCAGGAGCAGGAGCAGCAGCAAGGGAAGACACCAAGGGTAAGGGCAAGGCTACCCTGGCGGTGGAACCTGCTGCCATTGATGCTGGTAGTATGAGCGCTGGGTCTACGTCTACTGTCCGGAGGAAAAAGGACAAGGGGAAGGGTAAAGCTGTCATGGGGTTCCAGGAGGACAACGCGAGTGATGATGATGAGTTATATTAAGTATTATACCATTATACTACTAGGATGAGGTACATTTCTATCAAGGCATGAAAGAAGGAAAGAAAACAAGGGGGTGTTGATTGTATTATATAGGGGGGGAGATCAAGATATATAAGAAACGAGTATATTACGCCGCCGCTAGGATTTGTATAGGTTTTTTTGTGTCTTTTGTATATGGGTTTTTGATATTGGTAAGAAGGAGAGGTAACAGGATGACAGTGATAGTTATACAACTTGAAGAGGGAAGAGAATACGTTGAAGAGGGTAAAGAGAAACAAGAAATGAAATCAACAAGGCATGCCATGTGAATGAAATTCTCAACACGCGCATGAGGAGCAGCTGCTAGCCGTCTTTTTCGACTCCTTCTTGCCGTCGTCGCTTTCGTCTTCGTCTTCATCGTTGTCGGCTTCTTGCTTGATGGCCGAGGGGGGAGGCATGGTCCGCACGGGGAGTCTCCATGTCGCGGTCCTAGGACTCTGGACGTGACTCGCAGCATCGTCAGTGTCGTCTTGCCGCCACTTTCCCGTCGTGGGGGACTGCAGACCTGTCATGCTGATGGCTGTGAGGTCCTTGGGCTTCTCTTTGGTGACCTCTTTCGTGGGTGTCGTCTTTACAGCGGCAGCCTTCTTCTCGTCCTGGTTGTCATCGTCGTCGTCGTCGTCTTCGCTGTCGTCTTCGGATTCATCGTCTTCCTCATCAGAATCCTCGTCATCGTCATCGTCGTCCTCCTTTTTGGCCTCTTCCTTCTTGACGTCCGCCTTTGGGGTTTCGTCTTTCTTGGGCTCTTCCTTCTTCGCTTCCTCCTTTTTGGGCTCCTCCTTCTTGGCCACTTCCGCCTTGGCATTCTTTGCCTTAGTGTCTTTGTCGTCTTCGTCTTCGTCTTCGTCGTCGTCGTCTGAATCTTCATCATCATCGTCCTCATCTGAGTCGTCATCTGAGCTCTCCTCTTCATCCTTCTTGTCATCCTTCACCTCAGTCTTGGCATCCTTCTCCTTCACGTCCTCCTTCTTTTCCTTGTCATCCTGCTCCTTGGCGACCTCCTTGACATCGTCATCCTTTGCCTCTTCCTTGACCTCGGCCTTGTCCTCAGTCTTGACCTCAGACTTGGCCTCAGACTTGGCCTCAGACTTGGTCGAGGCGTCGTCTTTCTTAAGAGTCTCGGTGGAAGAGGTGCTGCCCTTGTTGCCGTGGACCTTTTTACGCAGGCTATTGAGACGGAGCTCCTTGGCCTTCTGCGCGGCCTCGTCAGCGACGGACTGCATAGGCTTAGCCTCCTCCTTCTTGGCCTCCTTAGCCTTGGAAGTGTCGGGCTTAGTGGCACCGGATTCTGTCTTGGTGGTAGGGATAGGTGTAGGCTTGGTCTGGCCCGGCACGGGAGCCGGGGGCGGGTTCGGAGGCGCAGGGGTGCCCTGGGTGGATGTTGATGCCGAGGCAGTGTCTTGTGTTGCTTTGGATGCCGCGGCTGCATCAGATCCGGCGGCGGCAGCGGCAGTGGCAGCAGCAGG
The DNA here is from genome assembly GCA_900188565.1 of Geosmithia flava. Classification (NCBI taxonomy): domain Eukaryota; kingdom Fungi; phylum Ascomycota; class Sordariomycetes; order Hypocreales; family Bionectriaceae; genus Geosmithia; species Geosmithia flava. Next base: position 154,040 of record FYEV01001809.1, read on the forward strand.
AGCAGCAGCAGGCGTCTTCTTGACGACCCTTCGGAGTTTGGAGGGAGGATGCTTGTGGTGGACGTCTGGGATGGTGTGTTCGTCGTAGTAGATTTTGACGTGCTGCCTGAGTTCGCCGTGTTCGTTCCAGTCTTCAATCTCTACAATGTCCTGTAGAGAGCGCACAAGGCATGTCAGTCACGGTGGCAGGAGAGAGAGGCAGCAGGAGTACATACACCTAGGACGAGCCCTTCCTGGACAAGAGCTGGCATCTTGCGCTTCCTCCCAGATTCATCCTTGCCGGCACGGCGCCCCCATAGCATACGGGCCTTTTCATCAGTGGCAATGTCGACAGCCTTGAAGGGGACGCGGTTGGCGCGAAGGATGGTCTCGAGACGAGAGGTGGCCGTGACGATGTGGGAGGATCCAGCCGTCAGGGAGGTGTAGATCCAGAGGGCGGGGTCGGTCGAGTAGGTAGTCATGGCGGGCAACTTGGGGGACGGCCAAGATGCCTAGTTGGATGTTATTATTGTTGTTGTTGTTTTCGGACGGAAAGGGGATAGAGAGTCAAGAGATGTTGTCTCTGTGGAAGATGACGGTATTATTAGTACGGGCAGAGTGCAGATAGTGGTATGGGCCTACTACTAGTACGAGAGGTGCGCCCACGGTAATCGTAGTTACGTGTTACGGTATTAATGTGTGACGTGGGGGAAGGAGACCTAAGGCGGCCCGGACAAAAAAGGGGCGAATGAGGGGTTCACAGGCTGAATGTTCAGTATATTCACAGGCCTGTGGCAGCTGGACACTCCACTGGCAACACTGGCAGCACTCGAGAGCAGGGGTGCAATACAGCCTAGGCTCTATTACCCCGTTGGTACTAGGGTCTCTTGCAAGGAACCACTCAGTATCAGTATCAAAATACCGCTACTGCGGCTGTAATGTTAGGAGTCGGCGCAGTATAGCGGCCTAGAAGTCAAGAAGCCTTGATGGAATACCTTTCCGAGACATTGAATGATTTGACGGATAAAATTCCCGATGGTTCATGTTGTTATTGTGACCTTTGGAAAGAAGAAAAGAAGAAAGAATGATGCTACTCGTATGGGCGCGGGATGGAAGATTCCAGGTCCAGATTCCAGATCCATTCCACGTGTCGGTGCCCAATAATAGACTGGAGCCCGTGCCAGCAGACTGGAGCCCCAACAGACTGGAGACAGGAGGAACCCCAAGTGCCCGGTCCATCGTTCACCCAATACTACGCAGACCCAGGCCCTGACACAGCTCCTGATACGGTTGTAAAGCTTTTGTTACAACCTCCATATCAAAATCAGCTGGCAACGGCACCGTCATGAACGGTAATAAATTGAAAGGTGCTCCGTAGACTGTTATCTGTGGCTTTATCGGTGTTACGGTAGCACCTGCCTGTGCTTGCCCGTTGACGTGTGGCCGAACGCTCCTGCCTGTTTAATCGCCTGCTCGTAGGTGAATCGACATGGACCTTTGCTGCCTGCTTCCACCGCCACCTTCCCCCTCTTGAGTGCATGCACAAGGTCACATTGTCAGGGCCACAACACCATCATCATACATCTACACATTCTTTTTTTCAAGTACTATTACTATTCGCGGACAAGGCCTGACCGGAGCGTGAATCTTACTATACTTTTCATACATCATACTACTAGGAAACCAAATCCAAGGGTCTTTTTACTCACGACCCATAATAGTCGGCGCCACGCCTTTACTTGGTACTACTACTCCGTACTCAATATTAGGCGACAGCACTCTAACTTACAAGGACTGGAGTAAGCACGCGGGACAGGGCTGTTGCCTAGCCATTGTCTTCTACTGCAGTTAAATATATGAGACCACGCTTTTCTCACCATTTCATCATCTCGCCATCTCCCCAATCTACAACTCTACCTGGCATCTTCCACATAAGCATCACACTGGTTGTCACAACCTTGGGCCGCAATGGAAATGGCAGTGGATGACCCGACGACCGCCACGCGGCCGTCACCATTCAGCGAAGTGCCTCTGGAGTTGCTGCTACGCATAACATACTGGCTCCCAACAACAGACCTCTGCAATATGCGGCTCACATGCCGCTCCATAGAGCGGATGCTACACCACTCGTTCGCGCGAGAGTACTTCCGGTGCAAGCAGTTCATGCTGACGCCCTTTAGCCTGCAGGGGCTCATCGACATATCCAAGAGCAGGCTGGGTCAATATCTGACTAGGCTGCAGCTGGGGACGAATTATTTCGTGAACCCGCTAGAGGGACATATGAGGATGATGTGCGGGCCTAAACTCGGAGGCGCCTACGATCACTATGCGGCGCAGTCCGAGCTGTTGTTTTCGGGCGGTCACATTGACATGCTGGCCGAGGCGCTCGGGAATCTAGGGCACATCGACGACATCGTCATCCGCAACTTTGACTCCAGGCGGCGGCCTCGGGACGGGCCGACAGCCAGGTGGAAAAGCTACGGCGTTGAACGTGCCGAGGATGAAGTCGGTCATAGCATCCGCATGGTCAACATGAACGACAGACACGCCCAGCCGCACCTTTCCATGGTGAGCATCATCTTCAACGCCATCATCACAGCCCTGAGCAGAACGGATACACGACCGACGGGCATAGAGGTCATGACCAAGGATCCATTCACGCCGACGGGCTACATCCCCGACGTAGCCTTTGCCGTCAACCCCACTCTCCGGCCGTCCGTGTTACCGGTGCTGCAGGGGCTGAGTAAACTGCACCTCAATCTCGGTGGCCCCATCTTTCCTCTCGGCTTGCAGCACGACACCAGCAAGCTGCCCTGGTTCCTTCACCACACTCCCAACATGGAGAACCTGCGCATCAACGGCGTGCACGTAAAGGCCCCGGCCGTAGACCGGATCCTCGGGTGGCTATCGGCCCAAGTGTCGCCGTCGACATCTATAGTTCACCCTCCTTCCCAGGATGCCTTGCCGCCGAGCTGGCCTCCGTCCCCGGCCTGGTCCCACCTGACGGAGCTCAGCCTCGGCCACATGGCTGTGGACAGCGACGTCATGGTCAAACTGGTACGCAAGTTCTCACCCACCATCAGGAAACTAGACTTCGTGCTGCTGTGCATCATCGGGGAAGTGAGTGAAACGGACTACCAGCCCCCCGGCGTCGGCGTCATCTGGAGGAGGGCGCTCCAAGGCATCTGCCGCGAGCGGTTCCCCAACCTCGATCACATTGGGATGAGGCTCCTACGCGAGTTCCGAGGCGAACCGCCGCTTGAATGGGATCTGGCGTACCACAACGGGACCAACATCCTTTTCGCAGAGGGGAAGACGGAAATGTTCTACACGGGATCTGACTGCAAGCAAGTCCTCCTTGAGACAATTCCCCACATAAACGGTGAGGATAATGATGGTGATGATGATGATGGTCATCATAGCGATGAGAATCATGGCGATTCCGGCGACGACAACGATTCCGGCGATGACGGTAGCGATGACAGCCACAACGACGATGACAACGATAACAACGATTGAAACGACGTTAGCGATGATGCCAGCGACGATGACAGGCCAGATGAGGGAGGACAAGGGAGAGAGGGAATGGTATTAGTGACGGATTAACCAAAGATTTAGGCTGAATGATGAGATGGGTATAAGAGTATACGCTACTGCTACTACTCCGTACTGTACTATATTTTGTAATAGCCAAGTTTTAACACACGCGAAGTCGAGATGGCGAGTACGATCTGTATCTATACGGAGTATTACGGAATAGCATACGAGGAGTATTATCGGTTGTATTGGTAATGGATGAATTATGAAGCATTGACATTGATGGTCATAGCATGCCAGGCATGGACCATAGGACATTTATGCGAAATACGGTGCCTGTACGAATACCGGATCGACGATGCAGGAGAACTGCAGAAGATCAGGTACGGACGGAGTCTGTGGCACAAGAGTACGGGTACGGAGTAGGCAATACGGAGTTGACGGCACCTTTTGCATTGAACGTGGACGGCAATTGTACCTGCACAGTAAAGTACGGTGATACACCCGATAAAACGCATCTATCCGTATTGCTCCGTATCATCTTATAGGTACGGGCATTATCTTACTCCGTATTTTATCTTACAGTACGGAGGAGTAGTACGGAGTATTACTACTCCCAGCATCCCTGCTGAGAGAGAATCAAGACAAGACAGAGTGCACGTGCTTAACACGTAGGACATATCAATATTTCCGTAACCAATAGTCACGGTTAATACTGGGGTTGTACTCTGGGCACGAGTGATTCTCGTATTCGTCGATACTACTACGGAGTACCTACGGTTAAGACTCTGAATATTAACAATGGAAGGATATTAACAATGGAAAAGAACGGTTATTAAAGATGGGAAAGAACAGCTGGGAAAATCGTCTGGTCTGATGGATCATTATTACAGATGAAGTACGAGTCCGTACTCACACAACAAATATGGATCCGGTGAGACCCAAATTACATGGGACGCAGCTCGGACGCTTCAACATGGGATGCATGACAAGACGCGAGTGTAGAGATGAATGAGATGATACAGAGTTTATTAAACGGAGTTGATGCTGACGGGACTTGGTCGCGCAGGTATTACGGTCCGGTCCATTTGCCCGTACG
>FYEV01001808.1:0-59215 GCA_900188565.1 Geosmithia flava
CGGGCCTTGAAATCCTAGAATTCTGAAATCCTGAAATCCTGAAATCCAGTTTTCGACACTTTTGACCTTTGACGCTAATGTGCCACCGTATTACGGCCCACTTCTAACACTGTTCCGGTCTGAGCGGAGAATTGGGGAAGGAGCATCCTACGCACAATCGTGCCTACCCATTTTGTGAATCTTCAATCTTACACATTCTTGCAATTTTCCCGCTTCACGTTGTTATTCCGCCGCTATTGGCGGAAGGTAACACAAAATCTATTCTCGATCACTTCCATCTAGTGTTCAAGTACACATCTCTGACCGAGAATGTCGTCATTACCAGTGTCACCACCACTGACCTCTGGCGGCGCGGATGTCGCATCTTTGCAGAGGCATCCAACTCCAGCTGCCCGGCGGCGGCGAGAAAAACCACAGCTCTCGTGTATCGACTGTCGGCGCCGCAAGTGAGTTGAGGTCTAGAGAGGCGATACAAAGGGCGGGGTGTATACTGACAGAAACGGCAGATCGCGGTGTGACCGCAGACAGCCTTGCTCCAACTGTCACGCTCGCAGTCAGCCATGCATATACCCAGAAAACCAGAATGCGTTAGCTCAGCAGACATCGCCATCATCGGCGCCCGCACAGTCGGATCTGAATGAACGTCTCGCACATCTTGAGTCGCTGATCTTGTCTCTCAAGTCTGAATCGGCGGCGGCTGCTTCCCGAAGTGCGCGCACCCCTCTCAGCATCAGTTCCGTCGCCGACAAGGATTCCGCCGTTGACACAATTACTGATGGTGGCTCAGAGTGTGGAAGCATGCAAATCAGTGCGACTGAGCTTCGCTACATTGGGAGTGATCATTGGGCGGCTATTGTCGACAGCATAACTGATCTTCGTGAACATGTGGGGTCCGTGGCCCCGACTGACGACTCGTTCGATCAGAGCGACGATGGAAATGATATTTTCAGCAGCTCGAGGTCGCATCGGTCACTGCTTCTGTATGGATGTCGCCCTGGAACACGGTCGGATGTCCTGTCTTCATTGCCGCCGAAACAGGCCGTTGACCGTCATGTGTCGCGCTTCTTTAACCGGATGGACCTTATATCTTCTTGTACGTGCAGCGCATTTCGCGAACATCAATATCTCATGCTTACCGTTTACATTATAAGCTATTCACGGTCCGACATTCTTGAAAGAGGTATGAGATAGTTTGGGTTCCCAGTAGGATGGACCTTGCTAACAGGTGGGCAGTATGAGGCATTCTGGGCGAGTCCTGACGAGCATCCTATTATATGGATCGGCCTTCTCTTTGGCATGATTGCTCTGTCGGTAATCACCTCTGACTCAGATACATCAGCAGTCATCCGCGGGGACACCCTTTGGCAGGTTGACCTTTACCGGGAAAAGGTTGTCCAATGCCTCATCATGGGTGAGTACACGAAACCAGGCCCATATGTGTTGGAAACGGTGATACAATACGTCTACATCGAGTTTCTTCTGAGTCCCGACGCCGATCACGATCTTTGGCTCCTTCTCGGAATAGAAGTCAATACCGCCATGCGCATGGGATATCATCGCGATCCCAGTCACTTCCCCGACATAAGCCCCCTTCAGGGCGAAATGAGACGCCGCCTATGGTCAACTGTCCTGTTCGGTGACATCCTAATATCCAGCCAAATGGGGATGCCGCGTATGATATCAAGCTGGAAATGTGACACAGTCGAGCCTCGCAATCTCAATGACACTGATCTCCAGGCCCATATGACTGATCTACCTTCATCCCGACCTGATACAGAGTACACAACTGCGACCGGGGTAATTGCGCGAAGACGACTGCTAGAAGTGGTTGGCTCCATCGCAGATCTAACTGCATCAGCCAAGCAGCTCATCTACGAACAAGTAATGCAAGCCGACCGGGCGCTACATGAAGCCGCAGGTTCTATCCCCCAGCCGTTGCAGATGAAACCCATAACTGCCAGCATCATGGATCCACCCCAGGCCATCATGGGCCGGTTGTTCATCAGTCACATATTCTACAGAGGACAGCTGATGCTACACCACCGGTTCCTTTATTTGAAGCCAACAGACCAAGACACCTTTTCATACTCACGCAACGCTTGTCTAGAGGCCTCACTGGGATCATTGCAATTGCAAAAGGTCAGATTGTACTCCCTTGTATCTGTGTGTGTAACGACTAATTTTTATCGTCTCGTGAAGAATTTGGATGAAGAAACACGCCCCGGTGGTCAGCTTGAAACGATGCGCTGGCGTGTGACATCAATAATGAACCATCAGTTCCTCACAGCCACCATGATACTGTGCTCCCTTCTCCATCGGGGCCAAATGCTGGACAAGAGAAACTCGATAATCGTGGCGTTGCGCGGCGCGAGGGCGATCTGGATACGCAAAAGTGCGACCTCGAGGGAAGCACAAAGAGCAACTGAGGCCATCAGTTTTGTCTTGACCAAGGCCGGTGAAGGCCATGCCTCTCCCACACATACCGAGAAGGAGGCTTCAACGGTCGGAATGGTGGAGGATAGCACGGAGGTTTACCGACCAGATATCCTGGCTGACGCAGACATGGGATATTCCGCTGGTGAGTCTAAGCAAGCCTCTTGTTTGCTTTCAAATAAAACTGGGACACGGCTAACAATGTCACAGCATCCGGTAATAGCATGCTGCCTCTGTTCTGGGGTGCGTTTTCTACAAGTCCAAATCAACAGGAGGGGGATATGGACGTGGAAATGAGTAGGATTGGGAGTGCTGGTCAGGCGCTTGATGACTGGATGGCTGTGAACTGGCCATCGGCCGATCTGTAGTTGGGGCATCGAATATATCGCAGTGAGAGCCGGATATACAAATGATGCAATCTGCCTTGGTTACAAACCACTATTAAAAAAAAAAGAGTATTGTTCTCATGACTAGATGTTAGAACCTTGCCTTTGGCATAGTAATGACACGCTCATTGAGCTAGGTATCGCGTGGTTCTTTTAGCTCATGTACACATATAAGTCTTTGCCTAATGCAGCTCCATCTCTTCCTCTCTTTTTCCCTTTCCCTATTCATTACATCCCCGTTTCTCCTTACGGTTCACTCTGCTCCCTCAAACATAATTATATCTACGATGCCTACAGGTAGGTAGCTTCCTGCCAACCAGTATAGCGTTTGTGGCGTTTGCAAAACAAGGAAACGTATCATGCAGCCACACGTGATAATCGCCATCATACTGATTTCATCGTGTCCCTCTAGATAACATAAATGTCTCTCAGTAAACACATCCAAATATCCGTGACTATTTCTCATCGACCACTATCAATAACCAGCTGTTGGGTATATAGGCATCGCTTCAAGCCTCAACATACACTACACTAGCCACTCAACAGTTGAAGTCGGCACATATCTTGCAAGCCCGGCAGAAGCAAACATTGATGGCAGACAACACCTTGTCTCCATCCAGAGGTGAATGGTGGCACCGAAACCACTACTTCGGTGCTCTAGTCTTCAACCTAGCATCATTTATTTTACCAGCGCTCTACAGCACACTCTCAAAGCTATGGGTAGCGGGCATCGACTCGTCACTGGTCGTCCTGACAGACGTATACACGTACATTGGCGTGGTGGCCGAGGTCCTGAACGAGGGACTGCCGCGCGCAGCATGGGTCATAATAGGCGACAAGGCGTCGCGCGAGCTAGAGCAGCGTCTGAGCCTGGCGTACACGCTCATCATATTCCAGTCTATACTGGGGCTGATCATGAGCGTGGCCTTCGTGGCGGGTGCGCCCTCATTTGCGAGGGGCTTTGTACCAGAGGAGGTGCGCGCCGTGAGCCTCGCGTACGTCCGGATTGGCTCCTTCTCCGCACTCAGCTCAGCTGTTGAGACGGCCGTGGCCACGGCGACGAGGACGCTCGACAAGCCAGACGTGCCGCTCATCATCAGCACAACCAAGTTCGCCATCAACATCATCCTCGACTTGCTTGTCATTTCTCGCTTCCACGTCGGCAGTCATCAGCCTACTGTCAATATGCAGGCTGGCATACAGCTCGCGTGCAACATGACTGCCGCCGTGGTGGGGCTGGGGTACTTCCTGTATCGCACCAGAGCGTACAAGACTGAGTCTTACAAGCCGCGCCATACTAATGACGATGGGTTGCCTTATGCGCCTATTACGACGATTCGAACTTCTCGTCCTAGCTATCGCGCTCTCTCGGTGCTCCTGCGTCCGGGTATCCTCACTTTTACCGAGTCGGCCATCCGGAACGCTCTGTACCTGTGGCTCGTCAGTACGATCGTCGCGCTTGGGTCGACGTATGCCACGGCCTGGGGCGTCTTCACCACCATCCGCTGGGGGCTGGTCATGTGTCCCGTTCAAGCGTTGGAGGCGACAAGTCTCGCCTTTGTCGGACATCGCTGGGGTTCCTGGCGTAAAACCATTGGCATTCATACGCGACGACCGCGGGGCGTAGCACTCAGAACGCTGGCGGGGATTGCCGGACCGGCGTTTCTGTCGACCGTCATTGCCGTGGCGTTTGAGATCCCCGTCGCCATCTTCCTCAGCGTATGGGGTGCTAGGTCGTTCGCCTTCTACCTGAGCAATTCGCAGGATGTCGCCGGCGTGACAGCCCACATGTGGAGGACTCTGGACTGGTGCTACATATTCTACGGTGTGTCGACGCAGCTCGCGACGGTCCTCCTTGCCACGAGACCTAAATGGTATCTGTACCAGAGCATGGCGAGTAATTTCCTATATGTCCTTCCTTGGGCCATCGTGTGCCAAGTTAGCAATCTCGATGAGTCCAAGGCCTGGACGTATCACAGTTTTGTATTTGGCGGCAGCTTGGTCTTTAGTCTTGGTGTCATTGTCGTTGTAGTTGCGCTTTGGGCGTGGACCTTGATCAAAGGGAAGGCTACGCTTGGCGTCTTCCGGGATTGTTGACTTGTCCGGTGTACACGAACGGCCCCGCAGGTTTTTGTCTCCGCGGAGGAAAACCGGAGCTCCGGTGTTATTCCCGCGGGACAGCCGTCATGTTGCAATGTCTCGAGTATGTACACTATATATATACCTTGAATAACACGTCTTGTCAATAAAATCAATCAAGCATTTCAATTCCAATCACTCTCCAATACATCATGTCCAAGCTCCGTCGCACCGTCCACTCCGCAGCCTCTTGTACTTGTCGACCCAGAATCACCTCGTCAATTGCCTCTTCGGCCATTGCAGTCCCAACAGCTGCCAAGTTGCCCTCCATTGTCAACACATTCACATTCGCCCCTAGACCCCTTGTCCACGCCTCCGCCATGTCCAGCATGCCCGCTACGCACGGCCACAATGAAGCCTGCTGCAATATTCCACCCGTCGTCTCATCCGACTACGACCCAAAGGGAACATACCACTCTCTCGGGGGTATGCAAACATGTACGTTCCTCCATTGAATTCCTTCCTGTTCCTTCACATATGTGCTAATTAATAGAAAAGACGTCACCGGCCCCGATACAACCCGTGGCATAATTTCCATCTTCGACATATTCGGCTACGTCGACCAGACTCTCCAGGGCGCAGACATCCTCTCAGACGGAAAGCACAAGGTCTTTATGCCAGACTGGTTCAACGGAGAGCCCTGTACCATGGACTTGTAAGAAAGTCCCCTCCACCCCATTGCTATAACAAAAGCCAACATGAAGGAAACATCACAGGTTTCCACCCGACACACCTGAGAAGCAAACTCTTCTAGGCGACTTCTTTGCCAACAACACGCCCGGGAAAGTCGCCGACGCACTCCCCTCGTACGTCAAGGCCGCGCAAGATGCCAACCCGTCCATAACATCATGGGCTATCATCGGTGTAAGTACAATCCACCTACATAAGTAATGCAGTGCTAATGAAGGCCGCGTATAGTACTGCTGGGGCGGCAAGGCCGTCGAACTCATCACCTCTAGCCCCTCCAACCCATTTAGTATCGCGGCGGCAGTCCACCCCGCTATGCTCGACGCCAGTGGTGCCGACAAGATTTCCGTGCCGTTTGTCCTACTTGCTTCGCAGGAGGAGTCGGGTGCTGACGTTGCCGAGTTTAAGGAGAAGCTCACGGTGCCGAATCATGTCGAGGTTTTTGAGGACCAAGTGCACGGTTGGATGGCTGCGAGGGCTGATTTGGAAGATCCTCGTGTGAGGGCCGAGTATGCACGAGGCTACAAGACTGTTCTCCAATTTCTCGACAGGGAATGGAAGTAGCTGAGACAAGGGATGTCGAGATCACGCCAAATTTCCCGCAGGCAAAAAGACAACCGACGTAGACACAAAATGCATAACCAACATAACAAGACCACTGTGCTCTTTTTTTATTATCTAGAATAACAAAGTAAAAAAATGCAATCTGATTTGATATGCATCAGCAATCGTAAGTGAACATGTGAATAAAGAAAAACAAAAGCCGTAAATTCGTTGTCGTATCTCATCAGCCATGTCAGGCATCAACAGGCTTTACGCTCTCAACCACTCCCTCCTTCATCTCCCTTCAAATTAAGCAAAGAGAGGATCCAATCAGCAAAGTGTGACTACACTAGTCATCCTCATCATAGTCGTAGCTCTGCTCCTCGTGGTCACTGCTGCTGCTACTGCTGCTGCTGCTGCCACTTCCAGAACCGTCGCGCTCCTCGGGAGGAGGCTCGTTGTAGTAGTTGTTGACAATGACGGGCTGCTGCTCCTCATAACCGCCGCCGCCGCCGCCGTAGCCTCCACCGCCACCTCCACCGTAGGAGTCATAAGACTGGGGAGGGGGTTGGTGGCGGTGCTCGTCGTCGCTGCTGTCGTCGAGAGCCTCGTTCAGGAGAGCACCACCAATGGCACCAGCGGCAAGACCACCAGCGGCACCCATGAGCATGCCCGACTTGTCGCTCTTCTCCTTCTTCTTCTTCTCGCCGTCTCCCCTAGTCTCAGATCCGTCAACCGGGCCGCCAGGGTAGCCTCCTGCAGCTCCGTAGCCCTCGGGTCCGGGTCCGCCGGGGTAGCCGCTCTGGTTAGGAGGGTAGCCACCGGGGCCGCCCGGGTAACCGCCTTGAGGGGGGTAGGGGCTGGGGCTTCCGTAGCCGCCCTGGGGAGGGTATCCACCAGGGCCACCGTAGCCACCTTGGGGAGGGTAGGGGCTGGGGCTGCCGTAGCCGCCCTGTCCGGGGGGGCCACCAGGAGGACCTCCGAAGCCTCTAGTGTCGGGGCCGGCTGCGGGGGGGTCCCACTGGGTACGTCCGGTAGCTTCCTCAAGGTAGTAGTTTCGCTGGTAGTTTTGGTCCCAGACTGCCTTCCAGCCGGGGGGGAGCGGGGGCGTTCCCTGGGGTCCGGGTGGGTGGTACGGAGGCGCGGGGGAGCCGGACTGGTACGGGGCAGGAGACGAGTGCTGCGAGGGAGGACCTCCGTACTGGTTCTGGTTGTAGCCGCCGCCGTATTGCTGAGGGGGAGGTCCGCCTGTGCAAAGTGGTCGACGTGTCAGCAATAAGACCTCAATGATGATAATGTAGAATACAATATGGGAAGGTTGAAAACGAACCTCCTCCGTAACCCTGAGGGGCAGGTGATCCATAACCACCGCCGCCGCCAGATGGGTACTGAGAGGATTCCTCCTTCTTCTCGCCCGGGTTCATCTGCGACAGCTGGTCGGTGATCTTCTTGAAGAAAGACATGATGAAGTATTCGAGCGCAGCTCAGAAGAGTCGATCCGTTGATAAATTGGTGGTGTCGGCGAGCGCTGATGAGGGGTATCAGCAGCTCTTGGAGGGGTATCGGGAGAAGACAAGGAACGAAGAAGAAAAAGACAGGTGGAAGGAAGAAGGAAGAAGAGGAAGGAAAGTCTGAGAAAAGGGTCAGGAGACTGCAGGGTGCTCTGCAGGAGAGTTATACTCGCACAAGGAATACAGACAAGCATGGGAGGGAGCCCACATTCATCCCCATCAGTGACGGGACAATAATGGGGAGGGGCGGGTTCGGGTACACTATGAATTTAGCGTTAGGACAAACCATGTGCCAAGGCACCGTGTATCCCCGTTTGTACCCCATTTCCGCAGTAACATCACGCGTAAATGCACCGTTTTCTTCAAGGTGGGAGGTAAGTAGAGTGGTGGACTGCCTGCCAACTGGGAAGTGGGAATCCTGTGCTGGACTGTCGTGGTGGTACTTGGTGTGTGTCTGAGTGTGTGTGTCTCCTGTTGTACATTCTACTCCTCTATTCCTCCATGGCACCCTCAGTCGGAAGCCAATGATCCAATCTGAGGATGAGGTGAGCGGAAAGGGTGGGGTCAGAAGATGCTGCCAAGAAGCTATTTGCAGTGCATCACCCACTGGATCCACGAATTCTGATGCGGTGTTTGTATCTGTGCTTCTCTTGTCGGAGGCCTGAAGGAGGAGAATGGGCAAGTCCTTTTGTTTCTCAGCAGAACCCGGTAGACCAGTGGTATTCCCGAGTGAGCCTCTCTGTCTGCCCTGCCGTGTGATGCGGTGACAATGTCGACCTTCTTCCATTCACGACTGATTTAGGTTGCTGACAAGATCGACAAAAGTCATTGGATGTGGCCCACTCGGGATGGACCCTTGGAGGTTGAGTGTTGGCCGACGCGTATTACTGCAACGTACTCCATACAGCAGGATATTCCTACAGAGTACAGAGTACGTGTGCAGAATGCAGCGTCTATTGTTTGAAGAGCGGGGGTTTTTCTTGGCCCTGGGGCGGCAAAAGCGCTGAGGCAGACACACGGGCTCCCGAGGGATGGATCGTCCTCACACACGGATATTGCATGATGGGTGCGGATGGGCCGGGGATGTGGGATCCGAAGAGTATTACATGTAGTAATAAAACGACTTGTGTTTTGTCGAGGGGCGCTGATGATACGAGTCACGATGGAAAAGACGACGAGTAGCATGAGTAGTACGTAGTAGAATGAGGAAGATGAGTAGAATGAGTAGAATGAGTAGAATGACGACATTGTGGTGATAGTCTCTGATAAATTTGACAGAAGTCCATCCGACAGGAGGCACCAGGACAGTGGACAGTGGGCCTAAGCTACCTAAACCATGGCAGTTACAGTGATAACCGTGATGGACTACAGTGGTGTTTTTTTACTCCGTAAGGCAGGAGGGGTAAATAACATTAGTGGGGGGGTTGCTCCTTCCCAACCTCCGGACAAGCTGTGCCCCTCCTGTTGATCCAGCTGGCAACTTCTGGCAAGTGCGCCATTGCCCCCGCCCAAAGGTTGCTCCTGCCCCTCCTCGTCCTCCACGAGCGCTTTTCGGGGCGCAGCTGCCCCTCAAAAGTACGCGTATGCTTTGCACCCACCGGCCTCGGCCTGATTGGATCTCGCGGCCATCTGACAAACATCACGAGCCGCTTGACCTGAACACCTGCATACCCTATTATTTTTTTTCTTTGTCCGCCTACCTCCAAGCCTCTCCGAACCTATTTCCGTCACCTATTATTTCTCTCTCCCCCTCTCTCTCTTTACCTGTGAGGCCCTTGTGAAACGACCCCGACCCCGACCCTCGACCCCCTAGAACGTTTTCCTGTCCTCTTTCTTATTCTGTCATTTTTCCCGACGACCCGACAGATCGATTCCCACCCCCCATCAGCCAACCAGACCAACCATCCAGCATCCACCCACCAACAGACCAACCCCACCACCGAGCACAATGTCCTACCCGGGCCAGGGCTATCACGGTTCCAGCAACCATTCGGGCGGTCGTCACAGCCAGGGTTACCAGCAAGGGGGCTATGGAGGATATGCGCCTCCTCCCGGTCCTCCCCCCGGCGCGTACCAGCAGCACGGCTACGCTCCCCCTCCCGGCCCTCCCCCGTCCGGAGGTGGCTACGGAGGATACGCCCCTCCTGCCGGTCCCCCTCCCGGCTACGGCAACCGTCCCGCATACGGTGGCGGCGGCGGCAGCGGTCGGTACGATGAGGACCTAGCATACGGCAAGCTGCCCCCGCAGCAACCCTCATATGGACACTCCCAGGGCGGATACAATGGCGGCGGATACGCTCGCGGAGGACGAAGCGGTGCGCCGCCACCATCGGCGCCTCAGAACTTTGGCCACGGTGCCCCTCAGGGTTATCAGTTCAAGTACTCGAAATGTACGGGAACGCGCAAGGCCCTGCTCATCGGTATTAACTACATTGGCCAGAAGGGTGAGCTGAGGGGCTGCATCAACGACGTTCACAACGTCATGAACTTCCTCATCCAGTACCACAACTACCGCAAGGAGGACATGGTTATCCTCACCGATGACCAGCGCAACCCCGTCATGCAGCCTACCAAGGCCAACATCTTCCGCGCGATTCAGTGGCTTATCAAGGACGCCGACAGCGACGATTCGTTGTTCCTCCACTACTCTGGTTCGTTTGTCCCCATGGTCGCGACTTGTGTTTTGCGAAGTAAAAGAAACGAATGCTAACTTTTCTGAAATGTATCTAGGCCACGGCGGTCAAACAAAGGATCTGGACGGTGATGAAGATGACGGCTATGACGAAGTCATCTATCCCGTAGACTACCAGACGGCCGGTCACATTGTCGACGACGAGCTCCACATGAGAGTAGTGCGCCCCCTGCGCCCGGGTGTGCGTCTGACTGCCATCTTTGACTCGTGCCACTCGGCCACGTGCCTGGATCTGCCGTACGTCTACTCGACCAAGGGTGTCCTCAAGGAGCCCAACCTGGCCAAGGAGGCTGGCGAGGGTCTCCTGGGTGCCCTGTCGTCGTATGCACAGGGTGATCTTGGCGGCGTCGCCAAGTCTGTCTTTAGCTTCGCCAAATCCGCGTACAAGGGAGACTCGGCCTACGAGAAGACCAAGGACACGAGGACGTCGCCGGCCGATGTCATTATGTGGTCGGGCAGCAAGGACGATCAAACTTCGTAAGTTTTCCCCAGACCTGAAGCTCTTGATGATTTCCAAGAAGAGAACCGAAGAAGAAGAAGAAGAAGAAGATGGGGGAAGAAAGAAAAAGAAGAGACCAAGGGCGGAAAGGTGCCAATGCAATGCAACTAACACGTGCATCTCTCTCCTTTTAGCGCCGACGCCACAATTGACAGCCGTGCGACTGGCGCCATGTCTTATGCCTTTATCAAGGCCCTCAAGGCCAACCCGCAGCAGAGCTATGTCGAGCTGCTCAACAGCATTCGTGAAATTCTGGAGGACGGATACTCACAGAAGCCGCAATTGTCGAGCAGCCACCCCATGGGTATGTTTCTTTGTTCCCTTTCCCTGAAACGTCAAGTTTATATGCAGCAACTAACCAGACGGTACAGACACGGACCTGCTCTTTATAATGTAGATGGGATCAAGGATTGATCTGAGATATCGATGACGAGGGCATATGTTGATGGGCTGGAGTCTGCTTTGTTTACCCACCACTACTAGTAGTCAATAGTACTAGTAACTCGCTTGGTGGATGAAATGCATGGGTTTTTGTTTCTTGGGGTATCATTATCATTTGCTGTTTTTTTTTTCTGGTGGTTGGGACAAATGTACCTATTATACTATGTATTGCATGGGAATCATCAAATCATCTATCACATGTATCATGATTGATCTATCATGTCTGTATGAGAGTGTGCCGTGTGTCCTTTTACTGTACGAAGTAGACGTCTCCCTTTGTTTCTTGTTGTTTCTTTATTTATTTACTTGTTTGTGTTGATTGTGTTGATTTGTCGTGTTACATTGAGGAAAGCAATAGCGGCAAGATGCAGAATACGACGGCACGCGACACCATTGATGATGGTTGCACCAGTTCAAGGTCGGGACACGGGATAGATTCCGGAAGCAGGGGAAAGGGGGGAAGGTTGTTGTTATTACCCCACAGATGAAAAGAGGGGGGCTCTTTGTAGTAGTAGTAGTAGTAGTAGTAGTAGTAGTAGTAGTAGTAGTAGTAGTAGTAGTAGTAGTAGTACGGAGTAGTACGAGTGATGAGTATGTATACGTACGAGTAGTCGTAGTATTACCAGCCAGTAGGGGTGAGTAGTAAGCAGTACTACGGAGTACTACGGAGTACTGGGATGTCTGTGTTCCGTATCGTGATTCGTATGGAGCCATCGCTGTTATCGAATGCGTTGTTGCCTTGTCAATCAGGGTCTGAATCAGAGTTGGTTCTAGGCTCTGCAAGCATACGAGTAGAAATAAACCAAGACAAAAAGCCAAGTTTCGTTTTTGTCCAGGGGTCATGGGTCAAGGGGGAGGGGAGGGCCTGTGATTGTCAGTCTAACCGAAGACGGAAGTGGTATGGGATTAGGAACGCCACCGGGCGTTATACTGTGTTGGGGAAAGAGAAGTTTCATACTGGTAGAGTAGTAGAATAGGAGACTGAGTCTTCTATCTTCTATTAAAAGAAGGTAAAAGAAGGAAGAGAATAAGAAAGGTAAAGAAAAGAAAGTAATTGTGTAGGTCGGTGTATACGAGATACTATTGCTTGAGTACGGAGTATTACATACTCGTATGTACCAGTAATATAAGGCATTAATACGGGTATTGAGGATACCTATCCAACATGCATGTGCAAGCACATGTACGAGGATTAACTCAGTTGACTAATGCACTAAAAAAATATTATGCAACAAAGTAAATAGTCTTAACCAAAAGAGTTATTATAACAATACCGAGTACAAGTACGGAGTAGAAATCCACGAATCCACGAATCCATGAATCCACATTCGAGACTCTTTATGGATTTGACCTGAACGCGTCACCCACTTCCGCAGTCGTATCCTGTCAACTTGTATCTTTGTCAACTTGTACTCCGTAGCTTTTGTCCAGTTCCCTTGAGATGCAATGGTTGGTTCCCACTTCTCTCAACTTGCGCCCCCTGGGGCCCTTTCCCCCCCCTGGAACTCTTCCCTTGCGGTAGTACTACGAGTACTCCGTACATAGTATGGAGCCCTTTCTATGCTACTAATTATAGTCGACTAGTACGAGTACGGTAACAATGCGTGTACCGTGCTTGAACCTGTATAGTAATAATGTATTCGTAGGCAGTACCTGTAAGACTCTACATGTACGACTACGGTAGTACTCCGTAGACTGCCATGTAACTTGTACGGCAAGTCTGTCCCATCGGGAACGGCAAAGTGGAAAAGGAAACAGGGCGGCATAGCAAGATTCCCTTTTGTTCCCTTTTCTACTCCGTACCTCCCCCCCTCTTTCACCCCTTTGCTTACATTGGCATTGACCTTTTTGTTTTCTTTTCCTTTTTTTTCTTTTCTTTCTTTTATTTACAAAACATACATTCGTTTTTACATATACACTCGTTCATACAAGTCATTCGTTTGGCCTTGTTCTTCCATGTCCTATACACACCAGTGACATGGCCAAGACAGCTTCAATGATACTGCTCTAACGAGGAAAACCAAACTACAAATCACCACCAACCCCGATAACCAAAGAAACAACGACAATGACATTCTACGATGAAAAGCGTCACCATTCCCCTAGTCGCGCCTTGATCCGTCGACTACCCACCAAGCGAAGGGTGCGCTCCCTCATCACTCTCATCGTCGTGTCCTTCATCGTCGCCCTGCACTTCCTAGACGTGCTACCCTTCTCCTCCGACGACTACAGCGACTACCACCGAGACCCGAACAGGAACATTGCCCTTGAGTCATGTGTCGGTGCGAGGGGGAAGCTCCTCAACGAGAGTGCCGACGATGCGCTTCACAAGCTTCAAGGTCTACGTATGTCAAAGAAGAACACTTTCAAAAACAAACAAACACATTCCCGATGGCTAACGAAAACAACAAAAACAGCATCCAACATGTCTCCCCTCTTCGGTTCTCACACTGAACTCGGCCTGAGCGAGACGTGGATGACGGCCGACGGACGATATGGACCCTACGGTTTCGGCGAAAACGACCCCACCACGTACAAGCGCAGCAGGGTGGACTGGGACTCTCTCGACTGGGGCCAGCTTGTCGATCAATGCCTCCAACGGAACACCCACCGGTACCCGCACCACGTCCCATCCGCACGCGTAGCCGACAGACCCAGATTCGCCCTGCGACCGGGGAAGACGACTACCGCGAAGAAGTCCCAAGGTGGACGTCAGCACCCGACCAAGTCCAAGCCCGTCAAGTCCAGGCCCTTCAGGCCTACCCAGCACGAGGGCGATGATGATCGGCACACGACGCGCACCGCCCTGGTGCTCCGATCGTACGAAGGGTTCGACTACACGGACGAGGTCATGTGGATGATCCGGTCTCTCATCACCGAGGCGTCGCTCAAGTCCGGCGGCCGGTACACCGTCATCCTCCTCGTCAACGTCCAGGATAAAGGGTGGGCCATCCACGAGTCGGCCGAGCACTACGAGCGCGCCTTCCAGGCCATGCACATCCCGCCGGAGCTCTGGTCGCTCACCCTGCTGTGGGACGAGGCCCTCCTCGAGAGCTGGTACCCCCTCGCCACCGAGCACCGCACCATGTGGCAGGTCAACCAGCCCCTGCAGCTCCTCGCCCACCACTACCCGGAGTACGACCACTTCTGGCAGCTCGAGATGGACCAGCGCTTCATGGGCGACGCCCTCGAGTACCTCGACGCCGTCGCCGCCTTCTCCAAGATGGAGCCGCGCAAGCAGGCCCTCGAGCGCGCCACCTACCCTTACATCGAGCGCCACTACGACTCCTACGACGACTTCGTCCACAAGGTCGACAGGGCCAACATGGGCGGCTCGCGCGCCTGGCCCGCCCTGCGCATCCCCGACGTCGAGCCCATCGCCGCCCCGCCCCCCACCCTCCGTCCAGAGGACTTGCGCAAGCACCGCTCCTACGGTCCGGGAGAGGACGCAGACGTCGTCCTCACCAGCTTCTGCGAGGACGTCCGCGACGTGCCAGAGTGGGTCTTCTCCGACTGGTACAGGGGTGACCTGTCCCAGGGCAACGACACCCCGCGCTTCTTCTGCCCCCCTGCCATCGCCCGCGCCAGCCGCAAGCTCCTCGGTGCCGTGCACGAGGCCCAGGCCCGCACCGGTATCAGCGTCCCCAGCGAGGCCACCCTGCCTTCGTGGGCTCTCTGGCTCGGTCTCAAGCTCAGCTACCCGCCTCAGCCCGTGTACATGCAGCCCGCTACTGCTGCTGCCAGTGCTGCTGCCACGCGCATGAAGGAAGACTACGACGATGAGGAGGAGGAGGAGGCCTCCTTCGTCCACGAGGACCGCGTCGACGTGCTGCGCAACCTTCTTGGTGATAGTGCACTGCGCTCGCGCGACGGTCTGGCCCACGCCAAGCCTCACTCCTTTGCTAGCAAGGGCCTCACTCACTGGTGGGCTAGCGACTACCCGCGCTTGGTCATGGATGCCTGGATGGGCAGTGACGTGAATGATTTGGATGCGCGTACTGTTGCGCCCATGCTTGTCGAGCACGAGGGACAGATTTATGCACCCAACTTTGTCATGCATCCTGTCAAGTAAGACATTCTTTTTTTCTTTTCATTTGTTCTATCTGGATTTGTTCTTTTTTTTTTTTTTTACTTGGAGGCGTTTTGGGCAATTCGGAAATATGAGGATTCAAGGTATTATCTGGAGTATAGGTACGGTTACGGAATGGGAATAGGAATCGGTATATTAACGATGGGTATATATGGTACGTATATAATATGAAGGACACTTATAAGAGTCAAATGCAAGTCACCGCACACACTGCACAGTGATGCTGTCTATCAGTAAGGCCAAATTAACGAAACTTGGCAACCAATTCTCTCATCGTGGATATGACGCTGTAACATTGCGTTAAACTATGTAGTCTGGGAGACTGAAAAAAGAGAGAACTTACACTTGGCGGTAGTTTTCATCTTCCGTGTAGAGAATTGAATCTAGAAGATTGACTCGCACAGAGTAGAGTTGACCCCTGTCGTCAAACTCATCGGCCGGTTCGGCGGGGGGGAAGCACTGGCAGTACTTGGCGCGATATGGTGCTCCGATCTCATTCCACGGCTGTCTCCAGACGGCCAGTTCATCTAATCAGTATATCACGTTAGCATAATTAAGAATAGAGAGTACGATTACAAGGACAAAACGCCAAGAGAGCTGAGAGGCCAGGGACAGCTCACATTCATTGTGGGCATAGAACCCCGCAGCATCGAAGATAATAGGCTCGCCCGTCGTCTTGTCTGTCGCGGCGTTGCCATTCCACAGATCCCCGTGGATGAGAGACGGCCGTATCGACGTCTCGAGAGGTCTCAGAAGCCGGGGCACCACCTTGGCAAACAACGGTCCAGCCAGGTCGAGAATCTCGGCATTGCGCCCACGGACCTCCTGCTCCATGTCGATGAGCACACGGGTGGTGCGGGTGAAGTACTCCTCCCACGAGTCGGACCAGCCATGCTCGATGGGCACATTCCCGTGGTACGTGGTGCAGCCGAAGCCGAAACGCCCGTCTGGGGAGGTGATGCTCCGGTGCATGTCGGCCACCAGGGCGGGGAAGCGGTCCAGGTCAGGCAGCGTGGTCGTGTCCATGTCGCGGAACTCGCAGAGTAGGAAGTGCACGTCTTTCAGCGAGTCGTAGGTGCCCCGGGCGAGTGACTGTGGTACAAACGATGGGTTCTGCTTGTACATTTCTGTCATGGCCATGAACTCTCCCAAGACCATTTTGCGACCTCGCTCACCGGCGCAGGCCTATACATACATCTTGTTAGAAGGGTCGTGGAATCAATGTAATGGTGGTTTTTTTTTCTATGTTACCTTGAGAAAATATCGCTCATTGATGCCATCTCTAACAGTTTCTATACGAGCGGTTCGTGTCCAGAAACTTTTGCTGTGAGGTGATATTCCTGTGATCTCGGTGCCGGGTGGTAGCTCTGTGTGATAATGTGTCAGTGCCGATAACGGGGAGGGGAAAGTTGAGTGAGGTGCACAAACTGTTCTGGACCTGGGGATCTATAGATTGGATGGCTTCAATTGGCACACCAATATCTTTCTCGTAGTTGTTAGTGTCGGAAGATGACATTATGTACGTAGTGTGTGTCGTGATAACTTCAACTAAAAAAAAAAGGCAAGTACAGGACGTAGGGTGGTTGCTTCCGTTTCTGGCAATTAGCTATCAAGGATTCAGAAAGCAGCAGCAGGAGCGCGCGGCGTAGCGTGTGGAGGAAGGAGCATTTCGGTCCAGGACGGCTTAAGACGCTTAAGCAGGGACCAAGACCCGACAGCAACAACAAATAGAAATTCTCTGATTGGCCCGGACCGTCTTATCATCGATAACGCCCCCCTGTAACGGTCCTGCCATGGCCCTACAAATCCCTGTAGCGCCCGCTGTAGTATCACGTCGCACTGGACGGAGGAAATACGAGCTCTGCCGTAGGTAAAGACGGCGTACACACCGACCGTCGGATGGTATCCGAACATAGCTTTTACCCCCATGACGTCCTTTACAATCTTCCCCTTGGCCTTTTTTCTTTCTCTTGGCTCAAGTTCAAATACTTGGTTCCGAGGTCACAGTCAGCTCGTCCTGGAGACGTTGGAGCTTCTTTGACCTCGTCTTACACTTATTGCACACACTGCTAGTATTACTACTACCACTAGTAGCAATATCTGACATTGTCACCCACCTCTTCTTATCACAATGGCTCGCACAGCCATGTCGACACTCTCCCTCGCCAGACGCAGGTGCTGTGCTGCCACTCTCGCCAATGTCCGATCCCCATCCTCGTCACTATGCCACCGAAAAATCACCACCGTTTCTTCCAACAACCCTCGACGTCCTTCCACACTGCCCTTATCAGCAGCTTCCTCTAGGCCAAGGTCTATGGGCAGTGTGGCCGAGAGACCGGAACCCGAAAGGTCAGACCCCGAGAGATCAGAAGCCGAGGACACGGAAGCGGAAACCGGCACCTACAATGAAGCAGACCACGAACACGCCGTCATCTCGACATTCGATCTATTCTCCATTGGCATTGGCCCTTCGTCCTCCCATACCGTCGGCCCCATGCGTGCGGGAAACATCTTCATTACAGACTTGTACGAGGCCAACCTCCTGCACAGGGTCAACCGGATCCGTGTCGCCATCTATGGCAGCCTGGCACTCACGGGCGAGGGCCACATGACCCCCTCTGCCCTGCTACTGGGTCTTGAGAGTCAGGATGTCGAGACTGTCGACACGGCTTACGTTCCCGAGCGGTTCGCCGAGATCAAGGCCAACAAGGAGCTGATCTTGGGCCACGGCTTGGGCGAGGACAAGTGTAACAAGATTGCCTTTGATTATGATCACCACTTCATCTGGGAATGGGGCCGCAAGCTGCCTCTCCACAGCAATGGCATGCGTGTCACTGTCTTTGACGACGAGGGCTACGTGCTGGCCACCAACGACCTCTTCAGCGTGGGCGGCGGCTTTGTCGTTAACGGTTCCTTGTCTGTTAATCCGGACATGTCTCCCGAGGGGAAGAAGACACCCTCTTCCAGCACGTCACTCGACCAGCCTGCCGCTGCTCACCCTCCGGACCTGGCTGAGAACTTGTACTACAAGGAGATTCGACGATCTGACGCTGCCGGCAACCGCAAGAGAGGGTCCGAGATCAAACCCCTGGAAGAGGTCGGCGACATGGCTGCGCTTCCCGAATCCGAGCAGTCTACAGAAGAGTCTTCGGCTGTGTCGACGGCCGGATCAACAGAGGTGGACACTAGCGACAAGCCCAAGGAAGACGGATCCCCTCAACCACGCTACCCCTTCCGCGACGCTGCCAGCCTGCTCGCCCTCTGCCACAAACACAACCTGACGATAGCCCAGCTTGTGTATGAGAATGAGAAGAGCCAGGGATACACAGACGACGAGATATACCAAAAGCTCTTCCGTATCTGGCAGGTCATGGACGAGAGCATCCTCGAAAGCGTGCAGGCACCACAAGACGCCACCCTTCCCGGCTCGCTCAAACTACACCGACGCGCCCCCGCCCTCTACAGGCGCCTGACGCGTGGTCTCTATCCTTCGCCATCCAACGAACCCGCTGGTCCGGGACCTCGAAGCCCCGCGTCCACAGCCAAGGAGAGTTCTTCCAAGTCCCTGACTAGGCCTCAGAACGGCCTAGCCAAGCGACAGCCCCCTCCCCGTATCCACGGAACCCTCGACCACCCCATTACGCCCTCACCGTCGCGCCGCACAACCTTCCCGACAATGGACTACCTGACCGTCTACGCCATTGCCGTCAACGAGACCAACGCGGCGGGCGGACGTATCGTCACTGCTCCCACCAACGGCGCGGCTGGCATCATCCCCTCTATGCTCAAGTACACCATCGAGTTTATCAGCGACGACCCAGAGCGCGATGTTCCGACGTTCCTCCTCACCGCCGCCGCAATCGGCATGCTGTACAAGCGCGGTGCTACCATCTCCGCCGCCGAGGGCGGATGCATGGCCGAGGTTGGGGTGGCATGCTCCATGGCCGCCGGTGCCTTTGCAGCCTGCATGGGGGCCAGCCCCGAGACCATCGAGCAGGCAGCCGAGATTGGCATAGAGCACAACCTGGGCCTCACATGCGATCCCATCGGCGGGCTCGTCCAGGCGCCCTGCATCGAGCGCAACGCCCTGGGTGCTATCAAGGCCATGTCGAGTGCCAATCTGGCCTTGAGCAGCGAGACGGGCACGCAAAAGGTCAGGCTGGATGATGCGATTCGCGCCATGAGGCTCACGGCAAAGGGTATGAGGAACGAGTTCAAGGAGACGAGTCTGAGTGGGTTGGCGACCAGTGTGCCTCTTAACATTCCTGTCAGTGTGCCGGACTGTTGATCTCTTTTTCTTTTTCTCTCTATTTCTTTTTCTTTTTATATTCTCGTCATTTTTTTAATATCCGGTCTTTACAAAATGGGCTTTATCCCCCTAGATAATCTAGCGATAGGGGGGTATTTGGATTGAATTCACTTGCATGCGATTGCGTTTCGGTCCTGGGATAGGTACTAGATTCTCTGGTTTGAATATTTGATACGACCATTGGTCATAGATGGCCCTTATAAGGAAAGTCGTTCTTACATGGAGTTGGGTAATAGTATGGGATGGTGTTTGATTTGAAGAACTACGAATACTACTAATATTATGTTATGAGTCCCGTTTATTGGTGCTATGTGCATGATGCTCTTATATGCATATCGTAAGCCTTGCTGCCTCCACAATCCAAACAGGACTTCTGTCACGCGGGGTCTGCGTCATCCCACTCTAACCAACACACATCCCATCAACGCATTGAAATCAGTCTCTTGACATTGATGCATCATTCACCAGAATGGGCTCCAAGACCTTGGAAGATGAAGCTGAAGGAGGCTACGGTATGTATCCCCACCGCCTCATACTTTCCACACACAACACACTAATCCAGTGTACACAGGCGGATCTTCAGCTGACAAGCCGTGCTCAACCGGCGGCGAGCCACGAGGAGCGCACCTGGCCCGAGATGGGGACGGAGCACTCGGAGATGGCGGGGGCGGCAATGACGACGACGACGAAGACGAAGAAGAAGCTGTACCCGTGGCGCTAATAACGAGCAGCAGCAGCAAGAAAAAGAAGAACAAGAAGAGCAAGAAAAAGAAGCGTCCGACGCAGTCTTCGCCGCCTCGCGTCCCTTTGACCAAGCTCTTCCCGTCGAACATGTATCCACCCGGCGAAGAGATCGAGCACTCAACCCAACGCACCACTCCCACTGAGCTCCGACGCAGTGAAATTGAGGACCCGGCTGTCTTAAATGACTATCGCAAAGCAGCAGAGGTACACCGCCAAGTCCGCGCCTGGGTCCAGCAGACAGCAGCCAGACCGGGCAAGACACTGAGCGAGATAGCCACTGGTATAGACGAGGGTGTGCGTGCCCTCCTCGACAATGATGGACTGGCTCGCGGTGCGGGGCTGGTGTCGGGACTGGCCTTCCCCACGGGTCTGTCTGTGAATAACTGCGTTGCGCACTACACGCCTAACCTGGGGCATGCGGATGTGACACTCGCCCAGGGTGATGTGGTCAAGGTGGACTTTGGGGTCCATGTGAATGGGTGGATTGTCGACAGCGCATTCACAATGTCGTTTGATCCCGTTCACGACGATTTGCTCGCCGCTGTGAAGGATGCAACTAACAGTGGTATTAAGGTGTGTGTTTATGCCCTCCTGGGTTTATGGGGGGATTCTATCTGACATGGCGACAGGCCGCTGGTATTGATGTGCGCATCTGCGATGTTAGCGCCGCTATACAAGAGACCATGGAGAGCTACGAGGTCGAGATGAATGGGAAGATGGTGCCTGTTAAGCCGGTCAGGGGGTTGTGCGCTCATGACATCAAGAGGTACCATATTCATGGTGGCAAGGCCATTCCCTTCACTCGGAACCGCGACCAGACCAAGATGGAGGATGGTGAAATATTCGCCATTGAGACGTTTGGTACCACTGGCTCGGGACGATTGATCGACGGTGTAAGTCTGGGGGTATTTTCCGGATGCCGTGTTGTACATGTTGCTAAATTAAAAATGACAGTCTGGGATATATGGGTATGGTCTGCAGGATAATATCCCTTCCAATGCCACTTTCCCGCTCGCCACGGCCACCAAGGTCTACAGGACGATCAGGGATAACTTTGGGTCCCTCGTCTTTTGCCGTCGTCAGCTGGAACATCTCGGTGCGGACCGGTACTTGGCCGGTGTAAGTGTTACGTTTCTTTCTTTGCTATACGTGTCTACTCACATCATTGTAGCTCAATTACCTCGTGTCTCATGGTGTTGTCGAGGCCTACCAGCCTCTGATGGATGTTCCTGGGTCTTACTCGGCCCAGTTTGAGCATGTAAGTCAGCTACGTTTCCTTACAGTGTAACTGAACTAACTGTATAGACTATTCTGCTCCGAGAGTCTGCTAAGGAGGTTATTAGCAGAGGTACAGACTATTAAAAATATGGTTATGTGACTTGGAACTTCAACATGGTCCGGCACAATGGCTTCAACACGGATGTCGGGAAACGTGTGGTACGAGATTGAATATATGGATGCGACACTGCCCGGGAGAAGATTCAACACTCTTTTACGGCCGGACGAGCACTGAGATTCAACATTTTAGAGAAACACGATTACTAAATTGAACTTGTTTGACATTATTCGACGATCAAAAGATGGTAGTCGGGAGATACATGTGGTCATGTCTAAACGAAGGCCCCGTCCATACCCTCAAGTAAACCGCCCACTGTTCACAGGTAATCTGAAGACGATTGCAGTACGTGGAATTCCGGCTTTAAATGAAAGTAACATTCAGCTTTTAAAGCTAAGCGGTAAGCTAGAGGGGTCCTTGACCAGTGACAGAAAGCGGCTCAGTGCCATTGTGGGAAAGTAGTGACGATAGAGACAGTAGCCGATGAGGGTGTGTCCCTGAAAGCCAGTTCCGGTGTACAGCTTCTCGGGCCACGAGGAAACTGTAGTGTCAGTGGGCCTTGCGTCTCCGGGACTATCGCAGCCATTGCTATTATTAGGATGGTGGTCGATCTGGTTCACCAAAAGATAGCGAATACCAGCCAGGACGACAGGGTCATCAGCCCGGCAGATGGTCATGAGACCAGTCAGCGCCCAGGCCGTCTGGGAGGGCGTAGAAGAGCCACGGCCCATAGCGGAAGCATCGAAATACTAAAAGAAGGGTTAGAAGCAGTAAGCGGAAAAGAGGTGTTCAGGGCAGTCAAAACTCACCGATTCCTGGTCCTCGCCCCATCCGCCATCTTCATTTTGAACACTCTTGAGCCAGGAAACACCAGCGGCCATCCTCACATAGACTTCCTTGGAGGTATCGACAAACATGGCCAGCCCTCCGAGAACGCAGCTTGTCCCCGAGATGTAGTTGATAGCCCAGCGACCAGGCCAGGAGCCACGGTCGGTCTGGTGACAGGCAAGGAAGCGGAGGGCACGCTGGCAAGAACCTTGCAACCGGTTTGCCAGACTGGCATCCATGAAGGACGTGTCGTCGTAGTAGCGACGCAAAAGCTCACCGAAAACTTCGATGATGTGGCCCGTGATGTCGGGCGTGGACTGGTCGCAGAGGCTATTGGGCATGTCACTGAATGGCACATTGTGGATCCAGAGACGGTTGTTGTCGACGTCAAAGGCGCCCCAGCCACCTCCGTACGGATTGTTTGACATGTGGCAACTGCCAGAACCTTGCATGCCGAGAATCCACTCGACACCACTGACAAGGTGGTTGGGCAGCGGGAGACCCTTCTCGGGGAGGAGGGCGAGGATAGCGGCAGCGGTGTCGTCCGTGTCAGGGTACCACGAATTGACGTACTCAAAACTCCAACCTCCAGGGGCCAGGTTTGGACGGACAACGCGCCAATCTCCAACAGTGTCACCTACATTGTGAAGCTGGCGGCCCTCGAGCCATCTCGCAGAGCTATCCAGCTTCTCACGTGGTACCAAGCCGCTTTCAGTAAGGGCTCGCATCATCAATGCCGTATCCCACACGGGTGAGAGACTCATCTGCACCCGACACTCTCCCGTCGTGGAATCATGCCACATGAAGCGGTCAAGGGCGGCGAGCGCGTCCTTGATGGGTCCTTCTTCGAGGGCGTAGCCCTCCAGAGCGAGAGCCTGTATGCCACTATCGAGAGCCAGGGTGAAGCCAGCCATGTCACCGGCCACCGGGGTCGTTTCCTGGTGAGCCAACACCCATTGAGTGCATAGTCGACGAGCAATGTTGCGCACTGGATTCCATGGGCTGCGCATAGCTGGGCCGGCATAGGCGAGTACGCGATTGAGCAGCACGGCCGTGTAAGCCAGGGGGTCAGCGATGCCTTCTGACAGCGGACGCAGCAGAGCTGGCCCGGGAATAGGCAGACTGTGCTGCTGGCCACCGACCCAGAGCTCATCAAGGAAGTTATTCTTAAGTGAGCGTCCGTTGGGTAGAGCCCACAGAGGCCGATGGTGGGATATAACCAGCAGGGGCACCACCAGTGACCGGGCCCAGCTGCCGATGCGGTAGATGCTCCAGGGTCCCGCCGTGTCAGGCAAGAGGATGGCCTCGCACGGGATCTCAGGAGTCGAGTCCCACGACATGAGGCCGAACTTGGCAAAGTGGAAGCGTGTGAACATGCGGACATTGGCGACACCACCCTGGGACAGGATCCACTCCCTTGCCTTCTGCATGGATGGTTCCTGGGGCTCAAGTCCGAGGATCTTGAGGGACAGGTAGGCTTCGCAACTGATGGAGAGATGACCTGGTAGGCCGGGGCCCAGACTCCAAGACCCGTTGGTGTTCTGCTGACCGAGGATGTGACGTCGATGGCCATCGGCGTAGGGCAGGTCCGGGTGGACTGGTGAAGATGAGGGTGAAGAGCTCCTGGCGTCGCTGGCCATGGACGCCAAAGACTGCTTGAGGAAGATGTGCTCTGCCGTAAAAGTCACGTCGCTGCGAACCTCGCCGCACCAATGGCCGTCTGGATGGATGATCTCCCAGCCATAGGCGACAGCAGCGGCCAGGCTATCCTGGGCTTGGGAGACGGTAGTGTCAAACGAGGTCATTGTTTGTAAGTGATATACAGTCAGTGCCTATAGTGTCAGCTTCTCTCATGGACTCGTGCTTTATCTTATATGCCGTAGATCTGTAAACAAAGCAGAATCTGTGGTTCAGTGCGTCGATCGCTATCATGTGCTTGGCACTTGATGTAACCCTTGTCTGCATCTACATGATTCAGAATTCCCATGCGCGTCTGCATATACAACTCTGCAATGTCGACCGGTGTGAGCAGGATATCAGCGTCGGCCGCTCTGATTCTGCGAATCGTGTGGGTATGGACTATGCAACGAGGCCGATCGGTAATCTCTCGTGCATCTCACTTGTGTGATTTTATAGACTACATGTAAGGGGGCATGCTGTCGAAAAAGAAAAGAAAATAAGACCGGGGTATCCTTTTGCGTGGGTAATCGACGGCAAAGCTGCACATGCTATTAATATTAGGTGTATTTTTATTGTTTCTGCCAGTTGTAAGCCGTTATGGACGACAGCTTTCTTTATACATGCAGTTTGTTGAAACATCATGTTTTGTTGAAGAGAAAGATATCGAAAGAGGAAGCCGAGATCTCTCTCATTATCTGCAGTGAATTTCTCCGAGACATGCATGACAGACATGCATACTACCGGCTAGCATGCATCTTTTTGTTCAGCCCCAACCAAAGGTGCATATCATCTCATCTCACCTGATCTCGACCAATGGCTTATTTGGGAATATCGGAGATCGATAAGACATGGGGCATTTTTAACGTAACACCTTTTTCATCACGGGGCGGCCCGGGCCATGGGCCGATGACCATGAACATTCGAATACCCACTTATCAAGCGTTTTCCCTTGCCTCCGTCAATATATCTTACATTGTTTATCCCGCAATGCCGTGCAGCTGAACCCCCCCACGAGAATCGCGTAATACTTCTCTCGGAACGACGAGACCCATACGGCCCGTACTTGCTTGCCGTGAATTGTTACGCTCGGACAGAGACGATGTGCGGGATAGCAAGTGGCAAGAGGCATCGAGGCTTGGCGTGCTCGTCAGCCAGTTTTCTCACACCGCCAGCTGTGATTCATATGGGCCAACACCTTGTAGCATTCGAATTTCCTTGCGTGGGACTTTATTTTGTTTGGTGGACGCTTTTGCTAGCGGGGAAAGCGGAAGGTGTCCCCGCCTATACTCAGCTTTTTGATTAAGATGCCAGTTCGAAGTATCATATATGTAGGTCTTATATCCTTATTACACATGGGTTCGGCGTAGGTCCCAACATCTGTAAGTGAGGCTTATACACCGTGCTTAATATCAGGGTCAGGTTCTTGGACTAGACAAGAGAGATCAGAACAGCCTCACTGCCCCTGACACTGACAATTCCCTCCTCCGAGACAGACTCTTGCTGTATATCCCCCTCAGCATCGCCGTACTTGAAAGACTGCCCAGCCCAAGTGACATTCGCCGCATTGGTTTCATCGACCGACGGAGCCGTCAGCCTCTTCGCACTAGACCCCCCGCCCCCACTCTCAGTGTACAAAGACAGATCCAGCTGAACGGTGTAATCTCTCTCACTGG
The DNA here is from genome assembly GCA_900188565.1 of Geosmithia flava. Lineage (NCBI taxonomy): Eukaryota > Fungi > Ascomycota > Sordariomycetes > Hypocreales > Bionectriaceae > Geosmithia > Geosmithia flava. The sequence goes on from FYEV01001808.1 coordinate 25,992, forward strand.
CGTCCCCATAGTACGGATTGAGATTAAGTAGAACAAGTCTGGTGACCCGCTCGCCATCCCCGCTGTAAAGCGCATATCCCGAGAACCGGTCAGGGTCCACCCCCTCGGGCGTAGTAATCCGCCGCACACGCGTGCCAGAAGATTCGGCAAACACCTCTGTGAGAAACAGCAAGCCCGCAAAGCTGGGAAGCACACGTGCCTCTCCGTACTTTTCACTCTCACGCGGGTACAGAAGGTTATACGCTGAGAATCCGGGCGTGTTTGTCTGTGACCCGCTCTGCAGGACCAGCGTGGCGCCCTGGTGCTGGTGCACGGATGTGGCGTTCATAATGGCGTAGGTCAGCTGCGTGTCTATCATCCAGAGAGCCTGGGTGAAGGTATCTGTCACGTTGGGCTTTCCAGAACAGGCGACCGAGTTGAATTCACCCATCACCCATTCTTTCCCGTGAGATTGGGCTGCTTGCGATGAAGGGAGGACTTCGGCATCAGCAAAGGTGGTGATCTCTGTGTGGTTGAGGAGATTGGAAATGGTCGCCAGCTCAGTTGCGTCAGATGAGCAGGTGCTGTGTACGTATGAGTGAATGGAGAACTCCCCGACTTGGTCCTCGGAGTCGATGCCGGCGGGGATGAGATCCACAGGTCGGATCCTCAGTTCGGTGTCGTCGGTCGTGGCAGATGAAGCCCACCACTTGATCTGTCGGGTGTCGTTCGCTTGTTCGGCGGCATCGTCGATATCAGCTGTCCACTGTTTCCATTGGGTCACATATGCCGATGTGCTGTCATTCCAACGGGTTTGTGGGTAGTTGTTCGGTTCGTTCCCGAGCTCAAAGTACTTGATTCGATCTGGCTGGTACTTCAACGAGGCAGCTGCGAGGTCCTGGGCAATCTGCAAGCTGTCGTTGTAGAAATTGAGCGTCGAGATGAAGCCCACTCCGTCGGCAAAATTGGACCAAGTACCGTAGTATCCTGGACCGACGGTGGTTCTGTACACCTCGCCGTTGGGGCCCATAGTGCGGACTATATCCTCCTCTGCGTCCGGGTCAAAGATCAGACTGTCCTGGGTGATGCCGCCGGGTCGCAGGATAGGCTCGCCCCCACGGTCAGCAATGTGGGTGATTAGCTTGAAGAAGAGCTCGTTGGGCTCCGCTGCTGTCCCGACGAATTCTTGCCAAAAGGCCGTCTCGATTGAGATGGATGAGAAAGAAGGCTGATGTTGAATAGACGCGTCGCCATCATATGTAGTGGGCAGGCTGACTGCAGCGAGACATGCTGCAGCCTGGTATAGAAGGGAGATCTCAACTGCGAACCTCATTATGAACTGAACACCGAGTTGGAACGGTCCCGTGAGCTTGTTTCTATTTTCTCTTAACGAGGTTATTGCGGTTGTTTTATACACTTGCTCAACCCCGCCATCTCACTCAAGCACGTACATGATGTTGTATCATGGCGTATGTTATTGAGATGGAATACGAGTTGTGATGTCCATCATTGCTACGTTATAATAGCCGATCCAATGATCTTTCAACATCTCCCGGGATGTGCACTTACAAGTTATTCCTAATGGTGCGGTAAACCGGCCAACCCCGCATTTCGGTACGGACCGTTCAAGCAAGCTTCAATGCCGGTTTACGCCACCCAGGGGGAGGCTTGCGCTGCAGGAGGGCTACTTGGAGTTCATTCAAGCATCGTCGTCGTCCTGTTTCGTTGTAGATGGAACTAACGATGGTCCCACTTGCAGTCATTTTTCCTCCCTAGAAGTAAACAGGTCTTCCTGGTTTGTGTCCTCATACGAAACAAAAACTCAGCCCTGCCAGCCATGGACACAGTTTGACCCGGGTCGATGCGCGAAGCTACACGACTGCCTTTTAACCCGGAGTACTTTGGGCGTGGCCCGATATCCGAAGAGTGCCCCCGCTCTTGTCGGCAGAGTTCTAGCAGTCGGGGCCTACCCTATTCTACGGCCGCCCAGTCCTTGAAGACAAGACCAGTGATGGCCAGCATATATATCATCGTATGATGACCAGATAATGTGTAGCAGGGTTCCATGGATAAAGGATTCATTTCGGACGTTGACGGGTAGATAATGGGGTAGGCACGGATGGATGGCAGGATAGAGACTCTTGGTGCACCTCGCCATGAGCCTCTCACCCTTCACAGGTAAGATATCCATGGTAGCCGTGCATCACAATTCGTTGTCGCCATATCAACGAGATCAACCTGTAACCAAACGAGTGACTGTTGCTCATCATCTCGGCTGCTGTATTCGGACCCTAGTTGGCGAGCTTCAACGGTGGCTGTGTTGCGGTTGAACAGCATGAACGGCGACAGTTTTCATGTGAATGTGCAGCTGTCGATAACTCCAGGAGAAGCAAACATGATAGATCCTCTATCATAAGAGATATATGAGCATAACAACAATGATGGTGTCAGGTATGAACGAAGATGAGGGAAGAAAGAAAAGGAGCAAGAAAGGAAAGAAAGATCGAAGGGAGGAGGGGCAAGTTGATTACGTACAGGGTTCATTACATCATTCCCGCACCTTCCCAAGGATCTCCCTTGGCTTGATCCACGCCCCCCCAGAACGCCCCCACGGCGGCCTCCTGCATACCTGGACCGCCTGTACAAGTAGAAGCTGCCCCGGTTTATTTTTAGCCACAAAACAAAACCATCCGACTTCTCTCTGTCCACTCATCCCCCACCAAGAACTCCATACGACTCCTTGGTACACTTTGTACACCTCAAATGCAACAGAATCGCTGATACCTTCTGTAATCGGCCATCATGGTTACGTGGCATCGTTCGTACGCAAGGGGCTCCGTGCCCTTTGTGGTACTCGTCTTCCTCTTGTTCATCTTCTTCTCTCGCTCCTCGATAGGACAAGAGTCAGCAGCAGAAGCACCATTATCCATACCAACAGAGACATCAACATCAACAGACACAGAAAAAGAAAACATCATGCCAGACCAACAGACGAAACCGTGGGCCAGGGGGGCTCTGGGTGCCAACTACAACGAGCATCTGGTCTGGATCAGGCACAATGAGCTGCATCGGGCAGGCGCCCAGTGGATCCGGGGCTTCGTTGAGATGCACTCTTTCAATGTGGATGATCCGCCGAGGGATCCCAACGTCAAGGCTATCCTGGATGCGGCAGATGCGGGATTCAGCACCATCCTCAGTCTGAAATGGAACTACCATAAACTGGACTTCCCTGGCGCCGGAACCCCCGCGCTGGCCGAGGAGTTGCGGCGCGTGGACCCCATTCTGCAGGCTGTCTGGGGAAAGGTGGACATTGTGGTCATTGGAAATGAGCCGTTTGTTGAGGCGAAAAAGGACCAACGTGGCAGAAGACTCAGCGACTTCTACCAGACCATGGCAGAGGCAGTCATTGGGTTCCGCAACAACCAGGGCGACAACGCCAACGCTACGCGCCTGTATATGGGTGCACTTAATCGCATGGACCTGCCAGATAGGCATACGCCTCCCGTCGAGCGTATGCTGCGCTTCATCGCGTCGCGTCCTGAGCTAGATGGCGTGGACCTTCACCTGCACATCCCCCATATGGCCGGCCACAAGGCCATGCTGGAATACTGTCTTGCCCGCATCAGGCCCGAGCAGACCTTCCTCGCCACTGAGTTCTCCATGATCTGGCACTGGAAGGCTCACATGCGCGACGAGGTGTCGGAGTACTACCGCACAACATACCACCTGGCACCCGGGACGCAGGTTTACCAGATCATCGACGCCGCTATCCGAGAGCCCGTTCCCGCTAGCCAGTGGGAAGATTTCCTCGCCAACGAGTCCTGGTATGCTGAACACCGGGGGTTCATCCGCAGCGCCATTGCGCTTTACCGCGCCACCGGCCGTCTCGATGTCGCGACATACTCGGCTTGTCCTATGCGTAAGAGGAGACATGCTTTCTTGCCGACAGACACGCCCTGGATGCTCAACGGGATCATTACTCCCTCCACGGTCCAGGTTGGACCAGATGGCACTGCTGCGGAAAACTTCCCTTGGGGTGAAGAGTTTCGGCTCATCCAGACTATGCCATGATCAACAACCCTTGCGGCGGGAGCGCTGCATCATTCTCTCTTATCCTTCTAGCGACATGTAATTTCCGATAGAGTTTTCCTGTATTATTTTTCTCAACCAGGCTTTTGGAGTTATTCCTTTTCTTTTTTTCTCTTTTCAAAAACTTACCTAGAATCGGCGTTGTTGGACTATCATGGGGTACACTTATAGAATGACTTCTCAATTAGATCTCGGTATTAATATTCAACATTGACAATAAAAAAAAAGAAGCTGCACGAACCCCTGCATGCTTATACGAGTACTTGGCGTCGCATCCGTTTGTCTGCCACGCCTCCGGCTGACACGCACAATGAAACTTCACCTCCTGTCCTAACAATGAAGAAAAAAAGGGAAGAGGGAGAAATTTTGAACTTGACGAAAACAGTCACGGGAAACTGAATTAGCAAAATGGTGGCCACGCGTCGAAAGCAGCCCGAGGGCGTTGTTGAATCGAGTCGACCCAGGAAAAGGTCAATGAGTCGAGAAGCCGCGTCGCAAAAGGTATATGAGCCGCTGGACCCGCAGAAGCGCGAGATCCGACTCCTCGAGCTAGCACCAGGCAAACCAGGCAGTCGCATCGTGGGCCATCTATCACGAGTGACACTGGAAAATGCAAAGGGTGAGTACGATGCGCTGAGCTACACGTGGGGCGCGCCGTCACCGACGTACAGCGTGACGATTGACGGGGCCACCATGACGGTCGGCCGGAATCTCCGCAAGGCGCTGGACGACCTGCGGAGTGAGGATTGCAGCCGGCGCATCTGGACCGACGCCATCTGCATCAACCAGGCGGACATGGAGGAGAAGGGACCGCAGATCCAGATGATGGGCGACATCTACAGCAGCGCGCGCGCCGTGTGCACGTGGATCAATCACAACGTGCAGCCGCTTGGTCCGGCGTTTGAAGATCTGGAGAGTCTGGGCCACGGCGTCGAGCTGGACGACTTCGCCGACGCATCGTACTGGTACCCCGTCGCCGACATATTCCAGGACCCGTACTGGCGGCGCCTGTGGATCCAGCAGGAGCTCATCCTCGCACCGCGCGTGGAGGTGTACTGCCGTCGACACATGTTCGAGGGGAGCAAGCTGCTCGAGTTCCAGCACAGGGTCAACAGCGTGAAGTTCGAGGTCCTCAACCTGTCTGGGCCCGAGGCGACGCTGCTGCACTACATTGACGGCAACGACGTCAATCTGGAGCGGGACACGGATCCCGTCGTGCTGGGCGGGGGGGTCATCCGCGCGAGGCACAACCTCCTCCAGGGGAGGGAGACGCACGCCCAGTTGCGAACACAGGGGGGGGACAGCGACCGCCTGAGGATAACCCAGCGCATGCTGGCGTCTTCCCTACTGCAGCTGTTCCTCCAGTCATTCGGGCTCGAGATGATGGACCCGCGCGACCGCGTCTACGGCGTCCTCGGTCTGGCCGTCGACGTCGACCCAGGCGCCATAGAGGTCGACTACAGGGCCACCCACATAAGCGTGTACTGTCAGGTGTTTCGGCATTTTATACAAAAGTACAAGAGCGTGGGCTTCCTGTGCTTCGACCGCAAATCCTTTGTCGGCATACGTCCCCGCGAGCCGGGTCTGCCGACGTGGATGCCCCATTCTACACCATCGTGGGGTCCTCTGAACTCGAGTTTTGCCAGCGCCGACACGACGGCCGCCGACGTCACAATCGACACGGAGACTCTGAGGATGTCTATTACCGGCCAGTTTGTGGGGACGATTTCCCATGTTGGCACGGGGGAAGACTACTGTCGGGTCCCTGTTACGACATGGTTAAAGAGCGTCGACGATATGTGTCGCGCAGTGTGGCCCGACGACCACACCCACTCCCCAGATACACCGTTCCATATGCGCGACGATATAACGGCTTTATACTTCCCCTGGCTCTCGCGCAAACACTACCAAGCCGTCATGAAGGTGGCCAAGCCAGATGCCGAAGAGCGCGCACACATCATTCGCAGCCTGTCCACGGCAGTGCCCAAAGTCCGGGACCCGTCGGAATTTACTGTTCGCAAAATCATCCGCGGGATGTATGAGCCCAACGACGTGCTCAGCGCAGATGTCAGATCCCATATCCAGCCCATGTCTGTCAATGTAGGGTACAATGTGCTTCTGGGGACGGAGGAGGGAATGTTGGGCAGCGCGAGGGCCACATGTGATGCTGCCGTGGGGGATCAAATCTGGGTGCTATATGGGTGTAGAATGCCGATGATTCTAAGACCGAGTGTGTCCGGGACCAAAAGTGGTACGTTTCGTGTCGTTGGGCCGGCTGTGTTTCCTGGTATTATGATGGGGGAGGCGCTGAAGGATGAGAGTGGGGGGATTGCTCATACAGGGACGAGGATTGAGTTGGAGTGAAGCAGGGTTTATCGTTGAATAAAATGAAAGTGTACGAAAGGGAAGAATAAATAGAACAAAAGAATATAATTAGACATGAAAATGGAAGATAAAAGGGATGGTGGAATTGATGGCAAGTGTTTGGTGTTGAAGATGAGAGAATGGTGTGTAAGGCGGGAGAAGAAAAGTGGTTCATTTTTCAACACATGCAGTTGGTACGAAGCCTCTGCCCCTCACCATCAACATCAACATGACCAAGATCCTCATTCTAGACGGTGGCCTCGGCACCTCACTAGAGCAGACATACAATGTCACATTCACACGCGAGACGCCACTATGGTCCTCTCACCTCCTGGTAGCAGATCAGGACACGCTGACCGCGTGCCAGCGCGACTTTGGCCAAGTCCCCGTCGACATACTCCTCACGGCAACATACCAGGTGTCCACCCAGGGATTCGCGACCACACGGACAGCAGAGCACCCACACGGAATCACTGATACATCTTCAGTCGCTAAATACGTTAACGACGCAGTATCTATTGCTGAGAAGGCGAAACAGCCCGACGCACGTGTGGCACTGAGTATCGGTCCCTACGGCGCTTGCATGACGCCCAGCCAGGAGTATAGCGGCGTATACGACATTTCGCCCGAGGATGTGGATTCGTGGCATCGTGAGCGCATGAATCTGTTTGGCCGTGCGGTTGAGAATGTACAGGAGCGTGTAGCCCTGTTGGCTCTGGAGACTATCCCGCGCGTCGACGAGATTCGCAGCATGCGCGGTGCTCTCACTGGCCCGCTGAAAACCATCCCTTTCTGGATGTCATGTCTGTTTCCAGGGGAGGAGGACACTTTACCAGATGGGACGATGGTTGAGAATGCTGTGAGGGCCATGCTGGATCCTAAGGGGGGGCCACAGCCGTGGGGCGTGGGGATCAATTGTACCAAGACGTGGAAGCTGGATAGGCTGCTCCGCCGGTACGAGTCGACTGTGCGGGATATGGTGAGTGAGGGTGTCATCAAGGACTGGCCGGCGTTGGTGCTGTATCCTGATGGTACGAATGGAGAGGTGTACAATACGACTACGCAGGAGTGGGAGATGCCTGATGGTGGTGCGTCGTCTGAGACTCGTGAGTCTTGGGAGACGCAGGTTGCTCGTGCTGTGAGGAATACAATGGACAGGGGATCGTGGTCTCAGGTCGTTGTTGGTGGGTGCTGTATGGCTTCGCATCACGACATTGGGAGACTACGTCAAGCTCTGTTATCTTAAGCGATGGGCTTTTGGTATTGGCGCTTAGTTCGTATCAGCTGCCATATAACAGAGTCAAGGATTTGTGAACCTGGTCCGCTGATATGAGAGCCCCGTTCCAACAACCTCGGATTGTATCTCCACAATATAGACCAGACACATCGGGGAAGCTCTGGTCCTCAAATAACTTCTCCACATCCTCATCTGTGAGATCGGCATAAGGCTCCTCGCCGACGATGATAAAATAAATGACTGAACCGAGGGCAAAGACATCGTTGCCTGCATCCGCCGTACGGTCCCAACTCCAACCTGGCGGTTGGTACCTCGCTCCAGGTGCAACAGCAGGGGCTGAGCCAGCCACTGAGCTACCAGCAAAGTCGGAGATGTAGAGATTGAGATCCTTGTCTAATAGGAAGTTGCGTGGTGTCACATCGCAATGGACGACGTCGGCTGCGTGAAGAGCACTCAACGCCGCAGATGCCTGTAGAGTCCATCGTTGTCGGATATCGATGGAAATCTGCCCCTTCTCCCTGAGATATGTCGCTAGGTCGCCCTTCTCCAGGTACTCTAGAGTTAGACAGCAGGATTGAGGATCCCAGTCGATCAGCTTGGGAATATACGGGCATTCTCCGATTCGTTGGTAAATGCCAGCCTCGGTCGTCATATTGATGCGATGACGCTTCTCCTCCCTAGGATAGTACGGGTTCAACTTTGGGTATTTGACGACATGCCCAGAGGTGAGGCGTTCAACGTGCGCTGTTGCTCCGCGGCTAACTTGCTTCCCCTTGGTGACGTAGTATATAGTTCCATGCGGAACATTCTCTGGAATCTCGAAAACAGATTCGTCCCAGTTTGGATGTAGTTCCCGTTGCCATGACCCTGGGATAGGCCAGTATGTGATATGACGAGGAGGGGTTGAGACATCGGAGACTGTGGCATAACACTTAGCTCGTGCTTTGTCGATGTCGTTGTCATTTCTCAGCAGCATCTCCTAGCTTACGAACGTGCGAGCTGTCTCCTCAGGGTACATACCGAATACTCGCCGGGCTGGGTCTTGAGTGGTTGACATGTTGGTATTCCCGCAAGTGCCATAAGATGTATTTCTCGTCAGTGGTTGTAAGAGCAAGGTACGGGAGAACACTGGAATCGAAGTAGAAGGTAAGAACTGCCATGCGCATTCGCCCCGCCTTCCCCCGCAGACACGGATGGCAATTGGGTGTAGACGGAAGGAGCAAAGGTCGTCGGCTCTTGCAATGCATTAACATAATCGATCACATTGATTCAACTACTTTGATAAATACAGACCACAAGTGAACATACATCATGGCCTCGCCATCCCTCCAGATTATATGTGATTCGATACACCATGGCTTCTGCCTGCTGTTTCCGCGGTGGCGTCTCAACTGAACAGCCCACCGGAACTGTCACCATCATCCACGGACTGCCTACTTACGTCGCCCAACCAACCGCAGGGATCACTCCCAAGGGAATCGTCGTTGTTCTCTCCGACGGTTTTGGCTGGGACTGTGTCAACAGTCGTGTTCTCGCCGATTATTACGCTGCAAATGGCGACTTTCTCGTCTATCTGCCCGACTTTATGAATGGTGAGGTGACTGGTCGACACCGTTTCCAAAGACAAGCAAGCAAGCAAAAGTCACTAATAACAAAGACCAGGCAATGCCGTCCACACAAGTCTCATCCCCAGTGTGGAGAGTATCTTAGAGCCCGCGCCCACATGGTTCAGCTTCTTTACCAAACCCATTAGCGGTATTTTCGTCCTCGCGCATGTAATTCCCTTCATACTGCGTGCCAACATCTGGACCACCTGGCCGGTGGTCTTGGCCTTCTTCCAGGCCCTGCGCACCTCTCCGCCGCCCTTTGAAACCAAGAATCTTCGCATCGGTGCTGCAGGCTTCTGCTGGGGAGGCAAGCATGCCATGACACTCGCTCGCGACGACCCAGCCACGCGTGTGGTGCGCCATGAATCCCAGTCCGGCGGGTCGACGAATCCCCAACCCCTGGTCGACTGCCTCTTCACTGCCCACCCGTCTTTACTCAATATCCCCGGCGACGCAGAGGATGTCCGAGTGCCGACAAGCGTCGTAGTCGGCGATGTTGACGCCATGCTCAAGGCTGACCCAGCTCGTGTGATGAAGAGCATCCTCGATCGCAAGGACGGTCATGAAATGACGATATTGCCGGGTGCGAGGCACGGGTTTGCTATACGCACCCCGCCGGACGATAAACATGCCAAGGAGTGTGCTCAGAAGTCCCGAGATCAGGCGATTGCTTGGTTCAATAAGGCGTTTACTTGCTGACACTCTATTTCTCTATTGTACTTGCCGTGGTCGGTGCTGTCTGTGGTGGAATCTACATTGTTAGCTTTGATTTTCTTTATTCAGGTGAATGTTGAGCTTCGAATTTTCTCATATACTTTCTTGTCCAACGTTGCATCGTTATACCTTATAAGCCGAGTCTGTCGATATTAGCGCTCAGCTCCTTGCCCTGCATCATTTCAGCCATGACCTTGCCTGTCCCCAGACTCAGACTAATACCCCACGGCCCATGTCCAACAGCAACAAAGACACCCCCGTCATCCCCAGAACGCGTCCCGATCCCCCTTCCAAGATGCTCATCCGGGATTCTGTCCAGTATAGGCGCTCCAGTGGGTGTGATTGGCCGGAAACACAGTCCCGTGCGAACAACCTCGAGATCCTCGCCCTCTTTTATAGAAATGAGCCGCCCTGCAATCCCCTTGAGCTTCTCGACCGACGCCTCGACAGTCTCCGACCCAGTCGCCAGTGGCGGTAACGGTATGGCAGACGAGTTGACACCCGCAAGATATATGACGCCGTTTGTGCGCGAGTACAGTTCCGGCGACAGGTCGTCGATGCTGCAGTACACTGCGTGACAGGGACCTCCAGAGTCGTCATCTTGACAGTGTGCATCGGGAATCCTGACGACGAGCGAGTGTCCTCCCAAGGACGTGACAGGGATATTGGCGGACGCATCTGGGAACAACGATCTGAAGACCTGGGGTGTCCAGCATCCCGTCGAGAAGAGTAGTCTTGTGGCGGGGACTTCCACCTCGGTGGATGACTCGGTGTAGCCTATTCGCACAGAGGCCAGCTCACCTCTCATGTCGGTGGCGATGCCCAGGGCCGTAGCGGGGTGGTGTACATTGACGCCTGATTTCTTACACTCCTCTAGTAGGAAGTGGCATAGTTTCAGGGGGTCACTGGCATTTATGTTAGCCACTGTGCCCAAATGGACACACACAAGGGTAGGAAGACTCACACGATGGACGTTCCATCACCATCATCCATAATATCCACCTCTGCACCGGCCTTTAACCACCTCGGCGCAACACCATTTGACACTGCCTCTGATGATCCAGCTGTCGTAGCAGAAGCAGCTCTACTTCCCCCCGTGGATAACCAATCTCCCTGCCCTTTTGCATCGTGGCTCACAGTCACAGTCCTAGAATACCCCCATTTCTCCCTGCCAGCGTGGTCCTCGGCCAGACGTCTGTGCTCATCAAAACTCAGCTGTCCCAGGGACGCGACACTCGAGGCGAACCAGTCGCGCGCCACGAAGCCGCCTGCGTACCCTGATGCCGATGCGAATAGCTCTGGCGAAGAGTCGACGAGGTGGATCGTCTTGCCCGGTTGGGTGTGTGATAGATAATAGGCCGTGGAGAGCCCTATGATGCCTGATCCGAGTATGACTGTGTCCATGGTCTTTTTCTTTAATATGAAATCAAGTTTGTTATTAAGTAGTGGTTTGTGAACAGGAAAATGAACGGAACGGAATGGAAACGGAATGCCAAGTTGTAAGTGGGAGTTTATGACGTTAGATAATGGTCGGCCCCCCCACCACCGTTTAGCCAAACCCCCACCATGTCTGCCCGTTATTCCCCTTTACACCCCCACCTTTGAGAGAAAGAGCTCACACGCACACACAAACACACAAACACTTACAAGATCAAAGAAAGAAAGAAAGAATGTCGTCCAAGGTCTTCATCGTCACCGGCGCAAGCAAGGGTATTGGCGCCGCCATCACGGAGCGTCTGCTCAGCCAGTCCAACAACAAGGTTGTCCTTACGGCCCGGTCAAAGGATGCCCTCGAGGCCGTGAAAAGCTCGCACCCCGGTCGTGTCGAGTATGTTGTCGGAGACATGACGGATGCCGGTGTACGTTCTTTACTCTCCCAACCCAAGAGATGACGGACTGGCTGGCTGACTGGCTGACTGACGTACGATAACAGATCTCGGAAAAAATTGTGGCGGCTGCCGTGTCGGCGTTTGGACAGGTCGACGGCCTGGTTGTGAACCATGGTATCCTGTCACCTAACAAGCTGTCTGAGGCGCCCCTTGAGGAAGTCAGGAATGTGTACGATGTCAATGTCTTTTCCTGCCTGGCCATTGTACGTTGCTGTTTCCCCCTCGCTACACCATGATGGATGGGTGTGTGGTGTGTACACTCAAGTACAGATGTGGCTGACAAGCATATGAACAATGACAGGCCAAGGCCGCACTGAGCGAGCTACGCAAGTCCAAGGGCAGCATCGTCTGGATCTCCTCCGGCGCCGCTAGCAAAGCCTACAATGCGTGGGGAGCTTACGGATCGTCCAAGGCGGCTGTCAACTCCATCTCTGAGCACTTTGCCGCAGAGGAGAAGGACATCACCAGCATCGCCGTTGCCCCCGGACGCGTCAACACCGACATGCAGGCCGACATCCGCGCTCAGGGCAAGGGTAGGATGGATGATGCGCAGTACGACAACTTTGTCGACGCCTTCACCAACGACATCCTCCTCAAGCCTGAGCAGCCCGGCAATGTCGTCGCTGACTTCGTCGCCAAGCCGACCAAGGAGCTTAGTGGCAAGTTCCTCAAGTACGTTCCCTATTCACACATACACACATGGCACAGGACAGCTATGAACAATCAACTAACTGCTACAATAGCTGGAACTCACCCGAGCTGGCGGCCTACCAGCAATAAGTTTGGTGAATGTAGTGTCGACGGATCGATATGGGGTTCTCCTGTAATCTTTGAATCGTTAGCATCTTGCTAGACTGATAGATGAAAAACATGATCAAAATAAAAGGGGGTAATTGCAAGTCAGTCGAAAGATGAAAAGCTCTTATGTTGCTCCACATGGTAATTCAGTATTAGCATGGAATAAGTTTTATCATCACGCAATTGTGTCGTGTTTTGGAAAACAAAACACGAGCAGGTTGTAAAAATGAAAATGAGAAAAAACAAAAGCAATATTTCCTTACCATTTCAAAAGAAGGATGACCAAGTCAAGCCAATGCAGCAACACTGTATTTGTAGGCAGCTGAACGACCGGATTAGTACGTTGTTCCCCGTCGAGTTGTCGCAGTTGCGTATTGGTGGTTGGCGCTCAGGCTATCGAGTTGTCTCCGTCATTTGGGACGTCGGTATTTGATAGTACCAGATAGAAAGGCATCACGGCAAAGGGTCGAACGGGTTTGTTGTGTTGGGGCAAAGCGCTTACACATTATGCCAATGGATCTGTGTCTGTAAAGCTGTTAGCTTTATTGTTTCTTGAAGAAAGTCATCAAGTACAAAAGTGAGTTGTGTGTCCATCAGCGTGCGTCTATTTGGCTTAGACTCTGTCAATCAGCACAAGAAGCTTGTCGAACCTCTTAAGACTGGGGCGACAACGTATTTCATCATCTGGGAAGGGGAAGGAGGGAAAAGGAAGAGTAAAGGGAAAGAAGGGAAGGGAAAAGAGCTTACCCATGAGTACGTTGGTATACTGCAACATACACACACACTATTTCTCTGTCATTGTTCTGGAGAGAATCAGAGATTCTCAAGAGAGAGTGTGTGTGTGTTGAGAGAAGAAGAAAAATTCAAGAGGAACCAAGGAAAAAAAATATTTTATTACGCGCTGAGTGGTCCGTGCCCCAGATTGGAAAGCCACATGTGGGGGGTGTCCAGCCACAAGCCACAAAGCCACCGCTACCACTGCCTCGGCGCTGTACGAGTAAAATACAGTGGCCTCAGACCTAAATATAGTGCTGTGGGAGTAATAAATGGCCTATAATACTCGTACGCCCTGCACGGGTAGGTACTATGTACTCCGTACTCCGTAACGAGTAATACAATTGCAGACATAGGAGAGACTAAAAAATAGAGTGATCCGCTCCTTCCCTGTGAGCTCCTGCCCGTGGCTTATATTAACCGCCTCCAGCTCCAGCTCCAGTCTCCTGCCCCGCTGCCTGCTCTTCTTGTACGTTTTGACGCGACAGCCCAGCACACGATTCTTCTCGCCAAAAAGAGTCACATCATACGCAGCACCACCACACACTCTCTCTATAATATACAGGAGTGATCCCTTATACTCTGCATCGCTACATTTCTCGCGTTTCATTATTCTTGAAACACAAAGAGTCGATAATAGCTCGCCGGAACAGAGCATTGTTTGCATCTCACAATACCTCGCCTTCTTCCCGTGTTTGCTGTCATACGCGCGACTCCGGCCTTGTATCCACCACCAACTGCCTCTGTCACCTGGTCATCACTTTCGACAACTGCCCGTCATGTCGGACCACGAGTATGCCGGTAAGTTAAATGCGCTTCTTTCGTCTATTCACGCAACTCTCACCCACGCCGAGGCTGCCATTGTTCGTGTCACGTATAAATACCACAAACACATAACCCATTCAGCACCATCACCTGGCCACCCCATCACAACCATCTTCGACACTCACTTTTCTCGGCATCACTCCTCTGCCCTCTGTATCTTTGGGTTTTTTCTTGATCATACATCTCATCATGCCTCGTTCCCACGTACCTCGCCAAGACGCGTATTGGGCACGTCAAGACGGCACCAACGATGGCCTCAGTCAGACCCTCTCATATATCCACACAGGCACACACAGGCACACAAGACACAGCATGGAAGCTAACGTTGGACAAAAACCTTTAGGCAACGACGATCTGTCACTTCCCAAAGGTATGCTGCAACGCTCCCCTCTTTTTACTAGTATGACAGCGACACAGCGACTAATAAACCGCAGCTACGGTGCAAAAGATTGTGGGCGAGATCCTGCCCCCTCACACTGGGGTCGGATTCGCCAAGGAGGCCAGAGACCTGCTCATAGAGTGCTGTGTCGAGTTCATCACTCTCATCTCCTCGGAGGCCAATGAGATTTCGGAGAAGGAGGCCAAGAAGACGATTGCCTGCGACCACATCACCAAGGCGCTGGAGCAGCTCGGCTTCTCCGACTATGTCCCCATCGTCCAAGAGGCTGCCAACGAGCACAAAGAAGTCCAAAAGGTACGTCACCACATGCAGACCCACGGTTTCCTTCCTTGTCAGATCTAACACAATATACAGGGTCGCGAAAAGAAGCAGGACAAGTTCGCCAACAGTGGCATGTCCATGGAGGAGCTAGCTCGACTTCAGGAAGAGCAATTCGCACAGGCGAGGCAACGCCACAACTAGATTCCATTTCGCTTTGCTTTTTTTTTTTTTTTTTCGGACTCCGTTTTGGTTTTACATGTTACTTTTTTGGGTTGGGCGTTACTTATATTGGCGTTGATAATTATTGGGCTTGGGAAGCGTCAAAGGGTAGGAGAGGAAGCGATTCATGCCCGTCACGCGCGGGGATTGGGACAAAATAGGAGATGGTTTGGTTTATACTAGATACAAGAACGACATCATTCTCTTCTTTACGAGTGTCATTTATACATATGTCCCTTCACGTGCAAGATCTGGCAGAGGAGCGGCCAACGTCAGATGTAGGTGGGGTTGACGACTTGACATAAATACTGCGACAGTCGATGTCCTTTTTATCATGGTAAGCTGTCCCCTGTACTTTTGTCATGTCTGACGTATGGATGAATTTTATCGATTACGCCAAACCATTGAAGAAAAAAATCCCCCACCATCAATATCGTCACCAGCCAGCATCAGCCACACCCGGTATTATACTACGGAATACATATTTCCATCTCCCTCCCCCTTCTCTATCTATCATAATCTCCGCATATATTCCCACTACATAGGCCTAAACTACGCGCGTCCTCTCCCTCGAAACGACTTTGCGCTCCCCAACACTGGCCTCCTCCATCCTTCCCCGCCTCACCGCCATCATAGGCCGCCGACGCCGCAACAAGCCCAACAAAGGGCCCCGCGTCCCCCGCTGGCTCCGTCGCAAAATGGGACAAGACTCCTCGTCCATGGTGGACGACAGCGTACCGCCCAAGACACTGTCTGAGCGCAAGCTGTCGTCTGTGGCAGAGTACATCAAGAGCGGGAAGCCGCGGCGCATAGTTGTCCTCACGGGGGCTGGTATATCCACAGCAGCTGGGAGTGAGTTATCTCTCTGTCATCTTTGTTTTCTCCTTTTTAGCTTGTATTTTGCGAAGAAAAAAAAGGAAGGGAAAAAAGAAAGAAAAAAAGAAGAAAAAAACTGACCAAGAATGGTGTAATTGCTAGTCCCCGACTTCCGATCCCCAGGAACAGGACTGTACGCCAACCTGGCGCGTCTGAAACTGCCGTACGCCGAAGCCGTCTTCGACATTTCCTTCTTCCGCGAGAACCCGGAGCCATTCTACGTGCTCGCGCGAGAACTTTACCCGGGCCAGTTCCACCCGACGGTGTCGCACGCCTTCATTGCGCTGCTAGCGCGCAAGGGACTCCTGGATTTCCTGTTCACGCAGAACATTGACTGTCTAGAGAGGCAGGCGGGTGTGCCGTCGGACCGGATTGTCGAGGCGCATGGGAGCTTCGCGACGCAGCGGTGCATCGAGTGCAAGGAGGAGTTCCCCGCGGACGAGATGAGGCAGCACGTCGACAGGGGGGAGGTGCCGCGGTGCCACGCCGACGGCTGCAACGGCCTGGTGAAGCCTGACATTGTCTTCTTCGGCGAGTCGCTCCCCAAGGAGTTTGATAACCAGGCCCACGTCCGCATGGACAATGCCGACCTTGTGCTTGTCATTGGTACCAGTCTGAGCGTCTACCCCTTTGCCGCGCTGCCCGACATGGCTGGCCCCGCGGTGCCGCGTCTGCTCTTCAACAAGGAGCAGGTGGGCAACATGGGTGGCCGCGCGGACGACGTTCTCGAGCTGGGTGACTGTGATGGCGGTATCAGGAAGCTAGCCGACGAGCTGGGGTGGCGTGACGAGCTAGAGAGCCTCTGGAGGGAGGTTGTTGGTGATGAGGAGGCTGAGAGGCAGATTGCTAGTCATAAGAAGGGCAAGGGTGGTGTTGAGGAGGGTGGTGATGTTGAGGATGAAGTGGCTAAGCTGACGCGCGAGGTTGACGCTGCGCTGAAGCTGGAGGATAAGGAGTCTAGTGATGAGGAGGAGAGGGGTGAGTCCAAGACGGAAGAGGACAAGACTCTGGAAGCGCAAACGCCAGATATTGAGGCCAAGACAGAGACTGCACCAGAGACTGAACCAGAGACTAAGTCAGAGGTGAGATCAGAGACCAACCCAGAGACCAAGCCTAAGGAGACGCCAGAAATCAAACCCGAGGTCACATTACCAACAAAAGAGATACAAGGCGAGAACAACGACAAGATATGAGCACAAGATTCATGTTTTGAAATATATAATCAATCTTGTTTTTATGCCGAAAATAGATACAAA
This sequence comes from Geosmithia flava, assembly GCA_900188565.1. NCBI lineage: Eukaryota > Fungi > Ascomycota > Sordariomycetes > Hypocreales > Bionectriaceae > Geosmithia > Geosmithia flava. The sequence continues at coordinate 43,280 of FYEV01001808.1, forward strand.
CTAGAATGCCATCATGTCGCAATATACCAAAAAGGAGAGTCCAAAAAGAAGTTCGAAAAACAAAAAAACCAAGAGCCAAAGGCCAAAAAGACAATATAGCGTCGTTCTCTTTCTTCGCCATTTGCTCAACCACAAATCCACATACTCAAAGACAAAAAGTAAACTGACCCAAGAAAATTCGTAATCCTCATGACAATGCAAAGTCATTACCACCACAAAATCGGCGACCCCCCCTGAAAAAAATATAAACTAAAATGAAGGAATGATAAACAAGAATCGAAGAAGTGATGAACGGGAAGGAAAGGACAGAAAATTCGTCATGACGAAAGCGTGCGACCTTGTATAGAGTCATGACATGTGAAAACAAAAGAAGAAGAAAAAGAGAAAAAGGAAAAATGACAGATCAAAGACCACTGTCAATCTGCGGTGGAACATTCGTCTCAGTCCACTCAGCCCACTGACGACAAGTCTCGGCCACAACACTAGGAGGCTTCATCCTAGCCAGCTTATCCGGAGCAGTGAGGAACTGAGCGTACAGTCCAGCGCCGACATGCCAAGCGATGTGGCAGTGGAATGCCCACAGCCCAGGGTTCTGATAAGCATCAAACTGCACGACGAGATGACCGTTGGGACGGATCTGGATGACGTCGCGACGCTGAGGGTTCTCCGGGTGGTTGATTGTCTTGCCGTCCCAAGGTCCCGCTCCCTCGGAGAGGATATACATGTTGAACCCGTGGAGATGCATTGGGTGTCTGGGCCTTTTTTAGTAAATTCATTTAAAAGTAAGAGAGAAGAAAAGAGAGAAACAAGGGGTGTACATACGCGACTCCTCCGTTCTGAATGTGTATTCTCACACTCTTGGCGGACTTTGTATTCTTGACATTCCACTCATCCTCGAACGTGTGGTTATTCAAGGTTCCAAGAAGGAGAGTAGGGCTGTTGTAGTTGCCGCGGTAGGAAGTGCCGTCGAGAGACCAGAGAGTGACGTCTGACTCGTTCTTGCCGACTTCGATGTTCCAATGGTACGTGAGGTCAGGCTTAGGGACGCGGAGCCTCATGACGGGCCTGGTGCGGTCGAGGTCGTCGTTTGCGCAGATACCCGGGTCGGTGATATCGCCCTCAGGCTCAGACTGGGGGTCCTTTGTCTGGTCGGCGTCATCGTAGTAGATGGCTGCGAGAGCGTCGGGTTGCAATGTGAGAGAGCATTCTGTGGAGATGCTGCTGCGCATCCAGTAGGCGTCCAGGTCACCGTCGGCCTTGACGAGGACGTCTGAGCGCTGACCGACTCCCAGGGTGACGACGTCGGTGGTGTAGGGCTCGACTTGGACGAAGTCGTTTGCCACGACGGTCATGTTGTGTCCGTCGATGGAGAAGCGCTGCAGGGCCTCGGCGCCGACGTTGGACAACCGCAGGAGATGGGTCTTGCCCCGCTGGAACTTGAACTTGGAGATGCCGGCGTTGCTGACGCAGGGCGTCTTGTCCGTGTCGGGCAGCTTGGAGCAGTCAAAGTTGTTCTTGCCGTTGATCAGGTTGTTGTCCGAGTAGAGGAGGGACGAGTTGGGCGCCATGCTGCGCTCCACCAGGTTCATGTACGTGTCGTGGTACCAGTCTGAGAGCATGATGGGTCCCACGTCGACGTCGTAGTCGTGGCTCTTGGGGCCGTGGATGACCATGGGGCCCGAGAGACCGCCGGCGTACTGAGCAGAGTAGTGAGAGTGGTACCATGATGTGCCGTACAGGTCCGCCAGGAACTGGTATGTGAAGCTCTTGCCCGGGGCGATGGGGCACTGCGTCACGGCGGGAACGCCGTCCTCCCACGGTGTGCCCTTTTGCAGCAGCCCGTGCCAGTGGAGGGCTGTCCCCTCCATCGGGTCTGTCAGGTTGTTGTGCACTGTCACCTGGATGGTGTCCCCCCAGTTGGCCTCGATCAGAGGGCCGGGGAACTGTCCGTTTACCAGGAGCACGTCGCGCTCGTACCCGTCGGGCGAGATCTTGCCCTGGCCAATGGTAAAGTCGTAGCTCCGTATGACGCCCGTGTGGGGAGGGTCGGTGTAGTAGTTGTCCTTGCAGTCGCGGTTGCTCCAGGGGAAGCCGTTGGGGAGAGGGTTGTTTCTGAGGAAGCTGGGAAGGATGGGGGCGCGTGTAGTTCCCCATTGAGATCTCCTGTATATTCAAGTCAGCTTCAATGCAATACTTTCTTTCTCCTAGAGATGACTCTTGTCTTACCCATTGGTGCTCATCTGGCTCAAGGCTCTTGGGGCAATATCTTGAACAAGACCAACATCCCTAGGGACAAGGCCATTGCTGGGAAAGTTTCCCATGGCTGCGTGTGATTTCAATGTATGACTTGAACGAAGAACAAAGCGAGTGATGAGAGGTTCGGCAAAGCGAGAGACAAGAGTTAAAAGAAACTCAAACAAGAGTAAAACACAGAGAAATTGAAGGGAGGAGTAACGATTGACTGATGATGATGTTCTTCTGGACACTGACTATGAGGAAAGGGGGGGATAACGTGGTAGATATATATACTGCATGTGGCTCTGTTCTTTTTATCAATCCCAACCACCATGCATGGCCTTACCACATACACACACACACACACGCCTGTACTACACTCAAAAAGACAAAAAGGGGGGGTGTGAGAAAAAAAACAAAAAGAGAGGCGCTTCCAGGTTGAGACCATGCGTGTTAGTTACATGTAGCTTAGCCAGTGTGCGTTGGCCAACATCATGGGTCACGGTATAATCATGAATGGGCCCATGCCCGAACCTCATAAGCGTGAGACGCCGCGATCAGCAGCAAGTAGGCAGACAGGATAGAGAGAGATAGACCCAGCGGCAGCCGCGATGTCTCACAGTGTGGTCGTTATTTTTTTTTGGTTATTTTTGGACCAGACGAAAAAGGGGGTTCATTATTACTATGTACAGTCAGTCAGTGCGTCGTATACTATCGACTACTAACATGTACTACTATAACGCGGGTAAGGCCAACACGGGCAAGGCTGCGTTAGCCCGGTTCCCGGTTTACGAGATTTGAGATGCGGGAGAGAAAAGAAGGAATCTCGTAAAAACGGTGCCCCCTCCCCCCCAAGATTAGCAACTAGGCGCGATGTGTAGTATAGACGAGGATCCCTTACCTTTTCAAGGTACAAAAGTAAACAGTCTGCCAAGAGAAACTAACGAAGAAAAAGAAAAATATACACGAGCCTCCCCGTCTAAGTAAGATCCGTGCCCGGACGGCAACGCCGCCGACGACGCCGCCCCCGTGTCGGTATGGGCTTACAAGTGCACTATTTCCTAGAGTGTCCGTTTACAGGTAGAGAAGGTGAGAATGGCTTGAGCCTCGTGACACGGTCATTTCCAATAATAACTTTCCTCTCTCTTTCTCTCTCTCTGTCCGTCTACCGTTTTCCGTCTGGGGGTGCTCCCACCCGTTTCAATCTCCAATCCTCTCATTTCCTTTTTTTTCCTACACGAGGCTCTTTGCTTACTTTCTTTGTCCATTGATAGTTTTTCTCTTTAGAAGTTGGAAGCTAGTCGTATTAACGGGGGCGGGTAAAGGAGTTAAAACGGACACAAGAGTAACGATGATGATAGTTCAATGGTTCAGCCCAGTGTCATCGGTGGACTAGCCTCTTTTTTTTCTTCTCTTTATCTTATAACCGGTCAATTATAGTCTATCCGGCCCTTTTTTCATGTCTTATAATTCACTATCAAGCTTGTTGACGAGGCCCCAGAAACAGAAGTGTCCAGAGTATCACTACTAGTACTCACTTAGATGGCAAGGCCGAGACCAAGAAAACCATAAATGTTGTGGCGTCGGGTGATCAAATTCATTCTCAATGTCCCGTATCATATCTCTCCCTCTCGCTTAGCTTTTTATGTTTCTTTTCTTTTTTTTCTTCTTTATTATCAAAGCTGGATCAGGGCAAGGCAAGGCCAACAAAAAGAGATCAGACCCTTATAATTGACTCCTCACATCAGATGAGTGAGACAATTCGGACAAGGCAACAAAGAGAAAGAGAAAAAAGAAAAGAAAAGAAAAGGCTGAACAACAGGAGAAAACGGATTGGCGGTCACCGACAACCCTTCAGCCCGGGACCCTGGGGAAGAAAGTAGAGACATGCATTGGTGGTTCCGGATGTCGCTGATGGCTTCATGCGACTACTGGTAGTACCAGAAGTAGGTGATGCCAGTAGTCATCTATGGCTGCAAGTCTAGATAGTTGCAGCAGTAATAGTAACGAAGACCTCGCAATAGAAACCACTCATCAACAAGAGAAAGAAAAATGCAGACTTACTTACATCTGCCCTTCTCTCTCACCGTCTGCAGCAAGCCACATGTACCAATTGGGCACATTTCGTCCCGATCTGACGCCTCAACAGCTCATCTGGGTCTTCTAAGAGGTTAGCTGGACATCCGGTGGCTTTTTTTTTGCTTTTTATCTCTCTATGTGCGTCCATCCCCCTGTTTGTGCGTGTGTCTTGCCTTGGATGACTACTGCTACCAAGTTGCCAAGAGTAAATACACCCAAGTACGAGTACTTCTTCCTACATATAGATGCCCGCATATGCACCCAAGACAATGGCCATGGGGAAAACAACCGAACACGTAGCACCGACAGACCGATGGCATCAGTAAAACGTACATGTACCATCAAGAGAGTACGAAAAAGATCGGTAAGACCGGGTCAATCGTGACCGATGGGCGTATTGGTGGGAAAATTCTGATTATTTTTTTGCCATGTCGTACAGAAGGAAGTCATCATCATTAGCGCTGTCGTGGCTGGCTGATGGCCTCGTCTTTCTCAACTACACGATTGTCTATTACTAGTAGTAAATTGTTTATTACTAGTAGTAAATTTGCATGTGTTCTGGCCTTGTCCCGGGTCATGGAGTACACGCCCCGGACCATGTAAGACTAAGAGAGGGAGAGAGAGGAAAGGCTAGGGCCGAGTCCCGGCCTTGGAGAAGGATCTTGAAATGTGATTTCTATATAATACGAGTCTACGAGTAGTACACCGTTCCCGTCCACATCTCAGAATACTCCCGTATAACTTGCGCTGACTTCTCCATCCACCAGGTTCAAGGATGCCCGAACACGAGTGGCGCAAGGTTCCAGCTTGTATGACAGCTTGACCCTGGTGATCTGGTTGGTTGTCCTAGCGCCATCCTAGACCGCAAATAGTTCAATGTATACCCGTCAATACTCTCTTTTTCTGACCAAGGAGATGCCTGTAATCAGTGTCAAACAAGGTTCGCTGGAGCATCTCTTAAAACAAGGACGCGAGGGTGGGGTGTCAAGGAGACCCTAAACCGAAGAGAAACGAAATTGCATGGTTTTGACACAGTAAATATGATGGTATTATAATAATAGAATATGGTACAGGTGTGTGTGTGTCGTGATTTTGGTTTTGTGCCGTGTTTGTATCACTCGTTGTTGTACAAGCATGTCAATTCTGTCAATCGCCCGCCTCATGACGGCATCGTGTTCGAATTATCTCCCCCATTCCTCTTCGGGGAGTTTTCCTAGTCGTTGCGTCGCCAGGCAGGGTGCGCTTGCCAGATGATCGGTCGTCGCTGTGCCTGCATATACAGGTCGTGGAACTTGGGGTCGGCGTCTGATCGGATAACGCTGCCGATGCTCATGAAGAAACTGAAAGAGGTCAGCAAACGAAGGAAACAAGCCACTCCGTATCTGATAGTAGGTCACGGTGCCCTCCTTGGAGTATTCATACCCAAATGTGGCTCCAGATCCGGCCATGTACTGTCCGAGGGTCCTCATGATGCCGGTCGAGCCCGCTCCGTATCGAAAGATGTTGACGGTGCCTGGCAAAAAATGTCGGAATATTGTCAGCCTTACGCCACCCTTCATCCCCTCAAATCTCAATTCATCGGTGTCTCCTTGGGCCGCGCTTACCGTAGATGAATCCGATAATGACGCCAACGCCTAAGATATTGTCAGCTGAGCCGAACCTCGGTCCGTATCCGATCCTCTCTCGTGTTGCAAAGACGTACTTCCACCCATCATGGCGCCCATCTTGACTAAAAGAAACCCCAAAATCGTTTTGTTAGCAATTTCTTTCTTCCCACAAATGTCCCAATCTTCCACCAAAGGTGCACCAAAGATGACATACGCTTGTCAGTCGTCGACGGCCCATGCTGGCCTCCGGGGATAGCTGCGACAGGAGGCATGGTGATGTATAGAGAGGTGGAGAGAAGATGGAAAATGTAGAAACAAGTGTGCACAAAGAACGTGAATGCGACCGGCGGGAGGGTGCAGGAGACGTGACGAAAAAAAGAAGAAGAAAAAGCAGAGCGCTGCTAGAGAGGAGGTTTGACGATCGCAAAAAAAGTCCAGACTCTTGGATGGAAGCTTCCATCATGGGGTGGGCGGTTCCTTCCCCAGCTTTCTCCAATGACGCATGCTCATTGGTCAGCAGTGGTCGGATCGGCAAAAGAGTTAATGCGGCCAGGGGTTCCGGCCGGTACAGGGTATCTTTGTATATTCGTAACGGAGTGTTACCATTTGGGCGTTTTAGTAACCGTGACCTTTGGGCCGTTGACGAATCAGGCACCGCGACTTGATCGATCACGTGAGATTCCCATTCCCTCCTCCGCGCCCTTGGTAATTCGCCTCTACAACGCCATACGACGACGTACGTCTTTTGCTCTCTATGACATTCGTTGCTATACAGGAAGAACCGACAAGACTCAACTAGATTCACCATCGCATTTATACGTCTCCTGCTGTCGCCTGGACAAACTCTCTGTTTGTCCCCGTCCTGGTTCCAGAGGCCCCACTGTTTTCCTCGACTTTCCCCCAAGCTTCTCGTCACGCTAGGCCCAGCGCTTAGCAAAAAAGCAAGAGAGGGAGAGAAGAAGGCCAACTCTTTTTCCTCCCGCCCCCCCAGCTGGAAAGATCATCCGAACCCCTCGACCGCGACGACGCAGAGTCACGCCGTTGGCGAATATTTCCATCTCCTGGTAGGCCTCATCACTCTTCTCCTGCATCTGCCGTCGTCTTTTTTTGGCTTCCCCCCGCCCCTTTTGGATGCGGCTGCGACCGGGAAAAGTGTCACGATTGGCCACACAATCCCGCTTTTGGGAGCCCAATACTGACGTCGTGTCGTCATCAAACAGAGAAAGGAGATTTCTCCTTTTATATATCCAAAACCATCCCAGCCGAGTGACGACGGGTATCCATCTTTTGAAGGGAAAGCGCCTGACACGCGATTTTCGCGTTGGCTGCATTTGCCCAGGCCGGTTTCTCTCGCCGCCGTCCGCAGAGTGACGTTGTGATAACGCTCTCTCGTTCCAACCCAAACAAAACAAACAAGTTGGGAGCGACCCAACGACAACAACAACAATCATCTAGAAATTATTCGGGATCGTCTCTCCCGTTTATCCATCCATATCCATGACGGCAGTCGCGAACCCCCCGACCTTTTCGCAGATATCCCGGCCAGCATGGGGTCCCGTTGATGGCAGCAGCTCGATGAACGCCGACGAAGCCCGAGGCATGTTCATGCCGCGAAAGACGCTCTCTCGATCAAACTCTTCCTCGTCCATCTCCTCCAACGCATCCAACTCGTCTGCCTCGACGGTCCTGTCGAATGGTACCTCGTCCCAGACCAACGGCACCCCGCTATCATCGACTACCGACCTGACCCAGTGGTCGTCCTCGTCCAGCAACGCGTCGCGCAAGAAGCCTCGGAACAACCAAGGCTGGCCCGCGTCCAAGGGAGAGGTCCAGACAGACTTCTCCAGGCTGCCTGCCGCGGGTCGACAAAACGGCATGGTCCCGCAGCAACACGGTCAAATGCAGCCCGGGCCGAACCAGCAGCAGCAACAACAAATGTCACAGCAGGGAATGATGGCACGACCCATGCAGAACGGGGAGGGCATCGCCCCTTCTCAGCCCGTCCTATATCTCCTGTCGCTCAACGGCACCTTTGAGAGGAAGACCATCGCCGTGCCCTACGCCCCCGAGACGTTGAGGATAGGACGCCAGACCAACCAAAAGACGATACCCACGGCCGCCAACGGCTTTTTCGACAGTAAAGTGCTGTCGAGGCAGCACGCAGAGGTGTACGCCGAGCGCAACGGCAAGATCTACATTCGCGATGTCAAGTCGTCCAACGGTACCTTTGTCAACGGCGCCCGCCTCTCCCAGGAAAACCGCGAGTCGGAACCCCACGAACTGTCGACAGGTGACCATCTTGAACTCGGTATCGATATTGTCAGCGAGGATCAGAAGACGGTTGTTCACCACAAGGTTGCCGCCAAGGTTGAACACGCAGGTTTCATGAACTCGTCGAGCAACGTCCTCGACATGAACTTTGGCGACCTCGACCCGGCCAACAGCGCTGCCATGATGGGCGCCGGTGGGGCCATGCACGCCCGTGGCCGCGCGGGGAACAACATGCCCATGGGGAACAACAACCGCATGCTCCAAGGGACCAACGCACCCAGCAACATGGGCCAGCAGAGGCCATTTTTCCTCTCGCCCGTGGCTACAGATCAAATTCTTAAGAAACTCTCGGTAGGTACCTGACTGAACGTGACAACAGCCTCGTATTTTCCCCATGGTATATGTTTTCTTACACTAAAACAAAATCACAGAATGAGATGAGGAGTGCGCGACTACAAGCCCAGGATCTCGGTCGAACAAACCAGTTCATCGGCACGCTCCTGTCAAAGAACGACGTCAAGGATCTCGATAAGCCCGAGGTCCCTGAGCCGCCCAAACAGCAGCTGCATATGGTCAACGGTGGTCTCCCCTTCCGACCAGACCCCAAGGCACGATTCTCAGAGCCCCCGGCACCGCCTCCGCAACAGCCGCTACCGGAGAAGCCCAACGTGCCCCCCCTGAAGAGGGGCGTGACGAAGCCCGGCAGCCCTGCCGAGTCGATGTCGCCGATCCGCCAGGAGAACACGTCGCAGATTATCCAGCTCACCGAGGCTCTCAACAGCGCCAGGAAGGACATCGACACACAGACTGCCCGTATGAGGGAGCTGGAGACGATGTTGCAGCAGGAGCGCGAAGCCCGGGTGCAAGAGCGCGAGGCTCGGGCACAGGCTGAAGATCAGGCCAAGCGTCTCGAGGAGTCGACAGCTACCATTACTCATATCAACGGCTCTGCCGACCCTGTGACCGATTCTCCCACGGATGACGATGCCGACGCCACCTCGAGGGAAATCAACATTGAGGATACCGACAAGGAAGATGAGCCTAAGCCTTCGACCACAGAATCGGACATTGCTGCACAAACAGCAGCCACGCTTCAGGCACACATCGACAGAATGGAGAACCAAGTCAAGGAGCTGAAGAACCAGGTCGATGAGTGGAAGCAACGCGCCGAGACTGCTGAGACAGAACGTGAAGCCGACCGCGCCACTCTCGCCGAGATGGTAACACGACTCCGTGAAGAGGAGGCCAAGCGAGTGGCAGCCGAGAAGGAAGGCCGTTCGAGGTCACGAAGAAGGGCAAGCAAGGCTGCAGAGGGCGCCACCGCCGACCAGCAGGCCAGCCAACAACAGGACCGCCAAGTCGATGAGTCGCAAAAGGAGACCACTGTCCCCGACGGCGACAAGACCGACGGTGACGCCAAGGCCAACGGCCAGGCTGTCGACGACGAGTCATCGCCCCTCTCGAGAGCCAACACCATTACGTCCATGAACCCAGGCCTCGCGACGACACCAGGACAGAGGCAACTACAGGCCGGTATGCCGTATGCCTCTGCACTGGGCGTCATGCTACTGGGCATGGGACTGATGGCGTACATCAACGGCTGGCAGGCACCTCCGCCTCGAGCTGACTGATTTGGGTGTATCGGAACTTGTTTCCCGATATACCATTCCAGTTCTCTCGACTGACATTTATATTTTCCTTGTCATTTTTATCAATTTTTCTTCTTCTTGGTTGTTTCTTCTTTCTTGCGCCTCGACGCCTCTTCTTTTACCTTAACGTCCAAACACTCACTCACTCTTTTTTTCCCTTGTCAAAAACAAACAATATAATTCATCCACGAGACGAAAAGACGGTTCATGACAAGCCATACCCTTTCTTTTGTCAATTGGGGGTTTTTCTTTATCTTTTTTTCTTTCTCACATCTTATACAAAAAACATGTTCCCCCCTCCCCCCTTTATACTTTCCCCCCGACATGTTTTTTTAAGGTCCTTTTTTTTTTCTGGCGTCGGCATTCCTACCCCCTCTCCCTTATTGTACATGTATAGTGAATAACATGGTAACATGTTATTTTTTTGTTGTTGTTTTTTTATCTAAGGAAAGGGATAGGCGGGTAGGATGTCATGTGTAAATGGGGGAAAGGGGGGGAAGGAAAGGAAAGAGATGATGTTTTTTTATTTCTTTCTTTGGGGCGTTTGTTCCTTGTTTCCCTGAGTACTATTTGTTCTTTTTTGTTTTTTTTATATCACACGGGCATTCTATTATTCTAGCGAGTATGTGGTGGCCTGGGGCATGAAGCGGCTTTATACAATACGTGTGTTTCTGTCAGTATCTGTGTCAGTATGTGTGCTAGTTGTGTGATCAAGTGTTGTTACTGTTGTAGTAGAGTTTATATTGAGATGTTATACAACCCTGATGGAAAATAAATTTGTTTAAAGAAAAAGAAGATTGAGAGAAAAGAAGAACTAAAATATACGAATGATTGCATAGATAGATGGATGAATGAAGAAATTACTACAACATGTTGATTGAATATCGTATCATGATGAATGGTTTAAAAAGCATTGTGGCGTACTGTAGGGTAGATCGGATCGAAGTCGGCCCGGAGTTGATGACCAAAAAGTCAACTGTATGGACTGATCGATTCAATTCTCCATATACCATCACGAGTTGGTCTCGGACGACGGCAACAACACAACAGCAACAATAACCAGAAGAAGAAAACACTATTATACCAATCGAACGGAACGAATAACTACGACGAAGCGAACGAGAATCAACACCCAAATATCCGAACCCAGGCCCAGGTCTCCCCCCCCCCGCCAAAATGTCCTTTCAGAACAAGAAATTCCGGTCGGCGGGCGACATGAACAAGGCGGGCATGCGATACCGCGCCCTGATGAACAAGCACCCCTTCATCACGTTTGGCCTACCATTCCTGGGCATCATCATTGCCGGGTCGTTCGTGCTGACGCCCGCCACAGCGATCCGGTACGAGAAGCATGATCGCAAGGTGAGGCAGATGACGAAGGAGGAGGAGCTTGGTGTGCGAAAGGGGACTGGTGCTCGCAAGGTTGATATGAGGGATGAATATTATGTGAGTTTTTTTTTTTCTTTCTCTCTTCACTTTCTACATCATTTTTTTTTTGTTCATCTGTCTTTTGATCATGGATGTGGCATGTGTTTGTGCTTTGTGAATTACTTGCTGACAATGTAACACAGCGCCTTGCTGGAAGGGATTTGGAGAATTGGGAACAGAAGAGGGTGGAACGACTACCCGGGGAGAGTGATGGTATTCTGAGGTGATGCGTCTGATGCGTTACCCGTGTGTTCCGTCGCCGGTCATGTCCCGTGTGTTCCGTGTATCCGGCCGTGACATCCGTTGTACTATAAACATTTTGTACTTTTACTGTTGCAAATAATACCCCGAATCTTCCGATATGGACATCTACGGAGTATTACTCCGTGCCTTCAATTGTGGTGTATGATTGACTACGGAGAACTCCAGTAATATGTCGTATGATGTCAAAGTCAATGTGACGCAAGTGTGCCTATGTGATGAACCTGTGTGATGGGATTGCATCGAGTGTTTATCAGTTGGGCGTTGCAAAAAAAACGACAATCAGTCATAATTGCGTCAGAGAGAGTGAACATCAATGTTGATCAGTTTCGTGGTGTGAAGTACGGAGTAGTTGGGGTGCAGTTATTGCGTCAAGCAGAGCACTCCGTAGGCAAGTTGAGGTTGAGCACGTCAATTCGGAGACAGGCAAGCAGTTGGCAGTGCAAGGACAATCAGTCAGTAATGCGACAGAAAGTGAATATCGTGTTGCGCGTAAAGTAGTTGGGCAGTTAAGCACTGAGCAGTTGTCATCTTGAAACAATGTCATCATGGATTGGAAAAAGAAGAGGGTAAGGGTTCAGCAAGCAAGCAGCAAGTACCAGAAAGTCGGTGGAGTTGAGGCAAAAAACGGCGTTTCAGATGTCTGTGTTAGAGCCTAGAGTACCCATAGAATAAAGAGCAAGCTGCGGGAGTACGAGTACAGCTGCTACGAGTCTCTCCAAAAACTACGGAGTACAGCTGCAAAGGAAACGCGATTGAACGATCTACATGGAGCATCGACGATGAAGTTGCTCTTTTGAGGGGGGAGGGGTGTATGATGATGGACGGTCTGGTGGCAAAAGCCTCATCCACACACACACACACACACACACACACAACTCTCAAGTGTTGCGACGGTAGTGTAGAGCTTGATACCCGCTTTCCCGACCATCCATCAGAAAAGAAGCGGTGGAGGAGTCTTGAGTGGCTTCTCTCGTGGGTGGGTTGAACTCTCTTTTTTGACAGACAGACAGGCAGACAGACAGAACGGATACTACTACTACTACTACTACTACTACTACTACTGTACGAGTACGTGTGTCTTGTTCTATGCAAGCCCTTAAAATGCATACCAGTGGGGGCGAAAAAGGGTCCTGGGAGTCTGAGAGGGGGGGATGGAAGACGTCATGTGTGTCAGAGGGAGTAATGATTGGGCGGTGAGGAAACACGAGTTACTCGTACTATGAGTTGAGTGGTTTTTAAGTGGTTTGAGTTTCTTTTTTGGTGTCTTTTCGTGTTCGTTTTTCTTGGTGTGCCTCTTCTGAGATATGTGATTTGTTCTCGACCTTGAAGGAGTTGATGATGGTGTGGTGGGTGATGGTTGTGATCACGATGGAGGTGGAGAGGAGGAGAAGAAGTGGCGCCTTGGTTTTTTGACAGGATGCGACGGTCATGGTTTAGATGGAAGTTTACATCAAGAAGAGGAGTAGTCAAAGATGGAAAAGAGAGAGAGAGAGAGAGAGGGAAAAAAAGAGAAAAGCAGAGACATTTACACCGAGTATGTGATTGACTGTGATGGGAATATAGTCTTTGCTGCGATCTACATGGCTTGTACGTAGGGTATGAGAGAGTGAGGCAGTATGCGATGCATCATGTGTGGGGAAGCACAGACAGAGAGATACAGGTACCAACACAACGCAACTGCATGGGATGTACTACTCCTCCCAGAACCAGACATACAGATCAGGCACAACTGACATGACTATTCCTCCGATGAGTGGGTTGCTTCCACACCAGTGTACGAGTATGTACAATATATCGATTACTTACCACCACAGACTACTCCGTACACGATGCCATCGTACGACTGACGGTCATGCGGACGCTTTTCCCAAGCTACTGATGCAGTTGGTCGTTAGTGCCGCGTACTACCGCATGCAAGATAATCCACTCTCAGCAAGGGAGAGAAGCTTGCCAAGCAAGCACGAGAGGGGGAAGGAAGAAGAAGAACCAATACGTATGACGATAGAACAGAGTCGGCCAATGAGGATGATGGTTGCATACATGAAATCGGAGTGAGATCCGACTTCTAGACCATGTCGGTGTGCTGGTTCTGTATGTCTGTGATGAATATGTGGTTCCTCAGATACTAGTGGTAGATGACTAGGTAGTTGGAGTTGCTGTACGGAGTACGGAGTACGGGATCATCAAAAGTCTCAGAAGCTTAAGTGAAGCGGAGAACTAGTAATCAGAATATCTCTTGAGGAGAAGAAGACTCTGTAACAACTTGGGATGACCATATCGAGTTACAGATACGAGTTGCGCGAGTTATTAGATGATTACCAGTGCCTAGTATCGTATCATCCAGTACTAGCACCTCTCTACTCGGTAGCTTCACGGCACAGGAACCGGTCCAAAGTTGCGGCCGAGTTTTAGGTTGACTAGTCCACCTATTTTTCTCCAGGTGGTATATTTTAGGACAAGGTGGACACACGGCATGGCCGAAAGACGGGAATTGTCATATTACAGTCTGTTGCTATACGTTGCGAGATGAGAAATACGGCTGAGGAAGGGGGGGGTGTACGACATGGAGTATGAGGAGAGGCTTGAGCACCTGTTGGAAAAAAATCCCAGCAGTATGGACCTGACATTGCCGAAAGATCAAAAACAAAAAAAAGTTACCAGGGCTCTGGGCTGGACTGGGCTGGAATAGACAAGGGTTGGGGTTGTTGTTCAAGGATGATGGTGATCGAGACTGGGTGAGTGGTGATCAAGGCGTTTTGGGAGCAATATCGATGGTTGTTACCAAAGGGAGGGAAATTTGTAATTTCAAAGAGGGACTCATCATAGATTTCACAGGGCAGGACAAGGGAAACAACACAGACAAAAAAAAAAGGAAAATCTTCAAGAAACCCAACAAACTGGTTATTAGTACTGGGTACGATCCCTGTCATCCCGTGCCGTCCGCTCCAGCTTGGTCTGTTCACACTTTCCAAGTGTCCTACTTTTTGTATGAAGCAGGTGCCTGTTAACAGTGGTTGTTAACAGGGCTAGCAGTGACTGTAGCTGTGAATCTGGCCAGGATTACCAAGGGAATACCCCTGTCAAGAAGGGAAATCATGGACAGGGGGGTTTCCAGCTCTTGGGTCTGGCTGACGTACTCTGCCGTCTACGGGGTCGCAATCTATGAGATTTTATCCCTACTAGCAGCTGTTAGCCCTGGGTGACTAGACGGCCGCCGACTTTACTCGTGCTTTGTAGGCGTGTAGATATACTAAGACGGGTTGATGAGACGGGTTGATGAGACGCTTGGATGGGGTATAACGGTATATTCCCTGTATTAACTGGAAACCTGGATGACCTATTTTTGAAGAGTTGCCTTGGTAGAGAGACTCAGTCACTCAGAGGCCGATGATCTATCAAGAGGACTAACATCTCATAATACTACTCTACGGATCGTGGCCAATTAGACAACTGCCACAGAGGCCAACACCAGCCTCACTCAGCTGATGACTTGGTGGTATTAGAAGACTATGGTAATAATACGGATGAAAGAGTAAAGAGTATAGTAGTAGTGCACCATGGTACTAGAATTACTCGTGTGTTGAGCGGAAAGAAGAGTACTATTGCTCTACTAGTACTGTCACTACCAGGACTAACGGCGATAACCAAAGTTGCACCAACAAGTCCCGAGTCATGATATTTTCCGTCACAACCTGCCCTGCCACTGTCACACTTTTTTTTTTCTCTTCTCTTCTAAGAACGGACATTTTCTCCCTGAAAAGTCCGATCCGACTTTGTGATGGATGCATCTTGAAGATGGTAAGCTCAGAGGTTGGTTCTACAGGCAGAATGAAGCGGAATGATGAAGCGGGGTTGAGCGGTGTAATTCCTCATCATGATGCTACTACTACTACTACTACTACTGCTACTCCGTACTACTATACAGAGTGCTGAGGTGCGGAGTAATAGTATAAAGGATTACTATAGAGAATGACCTACTGTGACTCTAACAAGGTACATCATAAAGGTTGCAGTTGGAGATCTAGACCGCTCCCCCTCCTCTCCGCCCGACTTGCCCGCCCGCCCGCCTTCCCACCCGCCCGGTCATGTGAGGCTAACAATGTAGTACTCGGACTCGTACCTGTTCCTGTATGGAGTACTCCGTACAAGCCGCATGCAGGAACCGACGCAGAGATGGCATGATGCGCTCTGCAAGTCTCTATGCCGTGCATACACCAGTACACCACTTCAGTATTCACTACACCACTTTACGAGTACACCAACTTTCTGTATATGGATTATTTTTCTATTTTCCCCTCTTTCCCCTCTCTCATGACCTACTAGAATGGTGTGTACCTTGCAGACCGCTTCACTCTGTGCTCTTTCTCTCTCCCTTGCTCAGCCGTTGGCAAGGGAGGGGGGGG